>ML824408.1:39633-50222 GCA_009831015.1 Picea engelmannii | reverse complement strand
ATATATATATATAATTTCAAAAATTTTAAAAATAATTGTTTTAAAATTTTATTTAATAGGAATACATATAAAATATTAATTAAAATATTTTATTAAAAAAAATCAAAGTAAATTGAGTTTAAAAAGGATTACAATAAGTAAGTATAAAATAAAAATAAATGAAGTTGTGTGTTTCAAGTGTCAAGACATGAGGATGACAATATAAGTAATCACTAATTTTTAAATTTAAAGTTTTATAAAAAACCAAATGTATGAAAAAAAAAATTATAAATGAAATGCATGAAATATGTTACTTTTGTGTTTAGATGCATTAGGTAGGAATTAGGAAACTAAACAATTTATTAAAATTGATGATTTTGAAAATTAGTTAATAATAGACAATTTGTTTATAAATTCCACCTTTATTACATAGATTAATTAAATTGTAGATTTGAAAAAAAAACTCAATTAATATAAAAACTCATTGCTATTAGTCCCAAAGCCTAATTATGAGGAAATTAGTCACAATAAAATTATATTTAAAACATTAAAATGTTTTATTAAAAATATTAATGACAATAAAAATGAATCTTGATTATGGTTAAATCATTTCAATGATGTATCATTCCTTCTATACTCAACATGGAGTTTATATATATATATATATATATAAAAGGCCAATGTATATCAATTTTAACTCCAAATCTTTCTTGCATGGAGAGGGATCAAGAACTTATCAAATATAAGAAATACGAGGTTTCTTACAATTTTTTCTTGTTTGTATCTTATTTGTATAGTATTATTTTCCATGTCTATAGAAATCTACCATTAATTTAGCCTATTGTTATTAATATTTTATTATGAAAAAAATTTAATTAAAAAAAATATAAAATAAACTTATCTTAATTTGATATACATGAAATTTTAAAGAATTTGATCCTTTCGATTTGTCTTTTGGTCTATATGGAATAAAAAATCCCACCATAGAGGGATAGGAGGCATAGCTTGTTATATTAGAAAGATAATTTCTCCTCACATTCAACTTCATAAGATTGACCCTCTCAATCAATATATTTTGATAGAAATTTTAGACACTAATGCTAAGAAGATGTATATAGCAATTTGTTATTTTGCACCTATTAATTCTACTTTTTATAAGAAAAATAATCTAGATAACAATTGTCCCTATAATAATTTAGAACAAGATATTTATAGTTTGAAAAATGAAGGTAATATCCTCCTGCTATGAGACTTTAATGTTAGGACTGCAACTAAACAAGCTACTCCTTTAAGTAGTGATTCCAACCATAATCCTTTATGTCTAGATGAGGACCTTGTTTTATCTAATAGCTACAAAAGAAGCTCTGAAGACCTAATTGAGAATTTGTTTGGTACTGAGTTGGTCAAGCTCTGCATCTCTCAATACATAATAATTTGCAATGGAGTAATGAAGTGGCCAAACTCCAACCAGATGACTTGTATTCATGGGCTAGGTAGTAGTGTTGTAGATTATGTGATATTTGATATCCCCGTTTCCAACCAAATAGCAATTTTTGACCTTTTAAATGACCATGATCTTGACTCTAATCATAAACCCTTAACCCTAACTCTAAATTTTTCCATGCATAGGAGCACCATTGAAGAGATTTTTGATAATCAAAGGAATTTGTGCTTTGATAAAAAGTAAAGTTGACATTTTCTTAAATGATTTAAATAGTAAATTAAATCTCCTAACTTATAAGGACAACATTGAAGAACTCTATCATAATTTTACAACTACCCTTTCCACTTCTATTAACAAGTTCTCTTTCGAGGTGTCCTATAAAAAGACTAATAGAACGACCAACCTTTGGTATGATAAAGATTGTAAAATTGCTAGGAAAACCAATAGGGATGCTTCTAATGAGTCCTTAAAACTCGATAAGATCAATATGTACAAAGCCCTAATTAAAAGGAAAAAAAGGCACTGTATCAATACAAGACAAGAACAAATTTCACAACTATATAAGTTGAATCCTAAGAAGTCCCGGAGCCAAATTCTAAACCGCAATACTAAAGAAAATAATAGGATTCCCTTAAGGGAATGGAATTCCTACCTTAAAAGTCTTTGCGAGTTCCCTAATGCCATGGACACCATTCCTATTGTCCCTACAAAGGAAGAAGTTTTTTCTTTAGAGGACATAGAGTTCGGGGTTAAGCGGCTTGCAAATGGGAAAGCTAAGGACATCGAAGGCTACCAAGCTAAAAAATTTAAAATTGGAGGGCCAATCCTTATCCCTCACATACACAAGCTCTTCAATTTAGCAGCCAAGCAGATCTTCCCTAAACCCTGTACGCAAAGCCTCATTGTTCCTATTTTTAAAAATGGGGATAGAAACATTCCCTCTAATTATAGGACCATTATGATTAGCCTGATTTTAGCCAAACTTTATGGAATTATTTTGGAAAAGAAGATTAGCCTTTGGCTAGAAAGTCATGTTAAAAGAGATAAAGGTCATGTTGGGTTTAGGAGATATCATTCAACTATGGACCATCTTGTTACAATTAGGATCATTGCAAAGTTCTGTTATACTAAAACCAATCTATTTTGTTGTTTTGTTGACTTTAGAAAAGCTTTTGACATGGTTCCTAGGAAAAACCTTTAGAATAGGTTGGAAGAGATCAAATTTCCTCTCGATTTGAGGGTTGCTGCAATAAGGATGTATGAGAACGTTATTTCTAAGTTTAAAAACATTGAGGGTTGGTCAAAAGAGATTAACTGCAATATCGGAGTCAAACAAGGTGTTCCCTTGTCCCCTACCCTTTTTGGCATATACATTGACAAGTTAGAAGATTACTTGGAAAAAGCAAGTTGTGTCGGCCCTACTCTCTCTAGTATATTCATCAATCTTCTTATTTATGTCAATGATATCGTTCTTATGGAAAGGAGTCCCCATGATCTTGAAAACCAACTAAAAATCCTCAAGGATTTTTGCTCCAATATGGGTATGACTGTTAATACTAATAAGGCTAAGGTCATGATTATTAAAGCCAATAAGATCCCTTATGATAACTTTGTATATTAAAACAACAACTTGGAGGAAGTGACTTCATACAAATATCTTGGAATTTATATTCACCACAAGCTCAATTGGAATTATAGCATTGAGAAAAGGATTATTGGGGGATGGAAAGCTTATTATGGGCTTAAGCATAATTGTAAATCCGCTGACCTTTGAAGTTGGGATAAGAAGAAACTCCTCTTTGAGACTCTTGTTACACATGTTATTCTTTATGGATGTGAAGTATGGGGTTGTAGTATCTCTCGTGAATCCTCGAGAAAGATAGAGCAAATACAAAAGAATTTTACAACCTATAATCTCAAAATTAAAGGAAATATGCCATATCCCATCCTCCTCTTAGAAACAAGCCTCTCCCCCATTGAGAGCATGGATATGACTAGATACCTAATGTATAAGAACAAGTTAAACAACATGGAAGACAAGAGGCTTCCTAAAATTGCTTCAAAATCGAGTCATAACCACTATCGACTCAAGCGAGGATGGCATAAATGTTGGACAACTGAGAGGGGGGGTGAATCAGTTTTTATTGTGCTTAAACAATTATAACCATTTTAATCTCATTGCAAAACACTCAATGATGATCACAATAATTCAATGAAGTAAGCAATAGAGTATTCACCATCAATCACACACATGAAACACACAGAGATATATATTCCTTAGGAAACCCATAAAGGGAGAAAACATTTTCTTCTTGATATGATAAGTAATCTTTATTTTTTGTACATTATCATTCTTATGAGCACCAACTCCTTTTGAGACGAACACCTTTGTTTTACAAGTAGCAACTTGCTGAGAGCACCAACTCGTTGGTTTCTCTATCATCCACTAGAAGGAAGCACCAACTCCCTTTGTGTTCCAGCACCAACTAGATGGAAGCACCAACTTCCAGTCACACAGGCACCAACCTGTATAACAGAGAACAATAGTTCTCCCTTACACCACACTGCCACCCTGTTTTTTATGGTTGCAACCAGATGGAAGCTACAACTCCCTATGTTCAAGCACCCACTTGAAACTCTAAGGACGATTGTCATCCCTAGCACCACCCTACCACCTTGAGATATAAATATTTTCTTGTTGAAAGTTATTACAGTGATACAGGATTTATCAATGGCTTACCAGTCACATCATTGTTATGCTACACTACTCTTCTCTGCCTACATCAGTGTCTTCATGCTTGCATCCCCTTGCACTTTCTATTCTTCTGCATTTTATCCTATGTAGTGTTTCTATGCTCTGTTCTTTTTCCTCCTACGCAACCTCTCATTCTATTCATCTTCTCTTTTGTTTTTATTCTCTATGATACCTCTACATGTCGTTTGTTGCACCTCTCAACTCAACTTCAGATTGATCTCACAAACTTCTTCTACCCACATGCCTAGTTATCGGAGAAGCACACACTCTTCTCTATTATGCATGTCTTTCTCATGCCAAGTCCTCTGCCAAATAATCCTGGCAACTCTTCGTATTCTCTGCAGTTATACCCAGTCTATTCATCATGAATGGTCGTTATGTTGGGATTCTTTGGCTTTTATGGCAGTTACAGTCTTTGATGCTTTTCCATCTGTCAATTGTCTCTATGATTAATATGCATACCACTGGAATCTACCTCGAGACTCTTCATCTCCTCTGGCGATCACCCTGAATCCTCTTCAAACTCTCTAGTAGTTACAGAGAAAACCTTCGCATGCTCATCCCTTTGGCGCCTTTTCCCTTCCTGAGAAAACTACACAGTGGGTGCCAGATTTTCTGGCTAAGCCCCTTCCTTCCACATGACCACAAATTGTGATTAAACGCCTATCAAAAAGACATTTCTCAACTTGGCTATCTCCGATGTGGAGCCTAGCGATATGCTAGCTCCTCCCTTAATCCTTCGACGATGTGACCTCCAGCTCTGACCCGGGGCTTAATCTCCAGGGTGCTTCGTAAATTTGCGTATCAGGTAATATTCCATGAGTCACCCCGACTCTCTTCTTGCCAAATCAATGGCCCACGCTCTCCCTTTGATCGACGGTTGTGATCAAATCATGACCTTGCGTGTCAGTTGTTTGAATGTGAGCCAACCCTGACTCTTCCAACTACCAATTACCTATTCAGTGCTCTGTGTCAGATCGATGGCCCACAACTCTCTTTGATCCAACGTTCTAGATCTTATCGGGACTTCACATTTCATGAATTTGGAGGAATAATCGCCTCCCTTCCCCCGAGTTTTGATTTTCTGAAACCTACTCCAGATCAACGCCCCACGATCCTTGGTGATCAGACGACCCAGATCATATCGGGACTTTACATTTCGCGAAGTTGAAGGACTACTCACCTCCCTTCTTCCGAATTCTGATTTTTTGAAACCCGCTCCAAATCAATGACCCACGACATTCCTTGATCCAATGGCTGTGATCAATATTGTGAACTTAGACTTCGCGATGTTTAAGGACTAGTCGACGTCGTTCTTCCGATTCGCGATTCTGCGAATCTACTTTATCGGCTGCCACATGTCCTTCCCAAATGAACAACTAGGATTTTTGTGGCTCCCAACTCCTCGGGTATTTGCCTTCTTCCTTCTCGATATTTGTGAGCGTCAGATCAATGGCTCACAACTCCCCATGGTCTAACGGTCTATATCAACTCGCGAACTCGGACATCGTGAATTCCTACAACTCTCACCTTTGACTTTTCCAGTTCATGAGTCAGCAAAATGCTAATCTCTCGCCACGTGTCCTCCCTTAATGGACGACCAATATTCCTTTGTAGCTTTGGAGTGTTGGACGACTTATGGGCTTATCCTCCTTGCAACTCCACTAGATCTAACGATTTTTGGTCCCTAACGATTGTTGGTCCTTCGTGCTCAAATACAACAGATGGGATCTGTTACTCTCTTGTGCACTCGTTCCTCCTTTATGGACTCTGATCCAACGGTCCAGATTCTTCACAGTGCTCGATCCAACGGCCACTGTCGCTCCTCCTCTTGAGCTTACGCTTCCTCACGACTTGGAAGAATTTCTAAGTGTCAAAGGCCTCAACCTTTGATCCTTCTGTGAGTCCTGATGACTTTGGGAGTCATCTACATTTCTGAAAACGCTATCTCTCCTAAGATTTGGCAATGAAGTTAACCTCGGTCCTGGCGCACCGGCCCTGGAACACACTTGCACTCTGCGTGCAACTCTGCATTATTCCTCCTGAGATTTGATTCCTTCTGAAAACTCACGTATTCTAAGGAATCATGTGCATGCTCCTTCCAGCCTTCATGATAACCTCTGGCTATCTGGAAACTCCAACTTTGTTCCCTATGCTCATCCTCCTAAGCTTGTAGACAACAATTTCTCATGCTATCGCCATTCCCGATGCTATCATTATTGCTTTCCTACTTGTCGTCATTGCACACTCTACCTGTAATCATGCCATCATTGTTGTTGTTTTTTCCTGTAAGCATGCCATCATCGATGTTGTTCTTTCCATCAATGACAAGCACACTCTGCATGTAAACATGCCAACAATATCCCTCTTTGGCATTGATGGAAACCCTGAAATACTGCAATATTCTTCAGACCTCCAACTGTAGCAGACAAACCACACCTTTTCTCCCCCTTTGACATCAATGTCAAAGAAAAACATGCTCCCCCTAAGTTGTTGCAGTACTTTTCGGAGGTATTAGATATTCAACCAACACATACTCCCCCTGACAAGATGGAATCTCTTAGGTGATAGAAGGGATGACACCCAGCTTCTGATAGTTAGTAAAGATGTCTGCAATTTGTTATGTGGTTGGAATGTAATGAACCTGAACAATCTTATTGATGACTTGCTCTCTCAGAAAATGGTATTTTATGGGGATGTGCTTGGTATTGGAATGAAATACTAGATTTTGGGACATGTTCATCTTCATATTTAGTTGTTTCCTTTGTAGTATACTCAATATTGATCACATCTCTTACTGGGACTCCTTCATCAACATTTTCTTGTCATAATTGAATGACTCACCCTGTCACTTTTCTCTCTCTGCTTCTGACTCTTCTCCCCCTTTGTTTCTAAAATATTAGCTTTCCCTGACAAGGTCTCTCCTCTTGTTATCTCTACAGGATGTCATGTATATCATTGTGTACATATGAATGTTTTCGTTGTCCTACTGGAACACTGCACAGTTGTAGCTCGTATTTTTCAAACAACCCTTGGATCTGCCCATTGATTCTCATTGATCTCTAACCAGATGTATCTGTCTTTATCCAAGATGCTTCTTTACTGTACATTCATTTTTCTTCCATGATGCCTACAATCCAAGGCTTTAATGACCATATTCATCACAAGAAAAAACAATAATCGTTACGAACAATGTCATACCTCTTTTGATCCATTCATGAAGGTGTCTCTCTTCTAAACTTACTTTGAGGTGTATGAGTAGCTTCTGGATGTCTTCCTTGATCTGATCTTCTAAATATTGTTGTATTTCTTTTATTATTTGAACATGAAGAACCTGAGTCATACCTGCTTTCCCTTTTTACAAATGAAGGACCTGTGTCAGACTTGTCTTCACCCTTTACAAATGAAGGACTTGCATCAGGTTTCTTAGGAGTACTAATTTCTTCCTTGTTGTATCCAAGGCCGGATTTGTCATTTAGTTATCTCTGACTATCCAAGATCTCATCCAGGGTCATGGAGTTGTTCAAGAACTTGATTTGGGTGTTTGACTTCTCAACCTTCTTTCTAATATTCATAATTTATGCTTCTAGCTTATGAAATTATTCTTCTTTTACTTCTTCAATGGGATAAATGCTAACAGAGAATTCTTTTGTTGTATCTGAGTCTTCTTCTTTACTTACAGGGGAGGATTCAATATCAACATTATTATCTGTCCTTATGCCTTTAGCCATCACTTGTCCTAATTTTACAGACTTTATTACAATCTTTATAAGTGACCAACACTTTACATCATCTGTCACACATTTGACTTACACTGAGCAAATTATGTTTCAGCCCATCTACAAGCAGAACATCTTGGGCATCTCCTTTGCCATTACTCAAACTCTCCATCCCTTTACCCTTGGTTTTACCTGGTTCATCATTTCCAAAGGCCATATTTCTTGTTTTTCTTTTACTTATAGACAAAAACTTATCCTTGTCTCCAATCATGTGCTTGGAGCATCCACTGTCTATATACCATGGGTCTTTTTGTTTTTGAGCTGAAGGTACTAGACCACATTTTTCACTATCTTTCTTTTTCCATGTGCTGGCATTTCTAGCTAAGGGTTTTATCCTTGGATCTGCTTTTTAATTCTTCACATGGCAGTTTGTAGCTTTGTCGTCGAAGTTATGATAGTTATAGCATTCGAGCTCATCGTTCAATAGGTCAAAGTGATTGGTGCAACGTTGTCAACTCATTGGCTATTTAGTTCTATGTTGCAAGGATTATTTATTTCTTGACTTCCTCAGTTGCATGTCTCTAAACTTAATTTGACAGTTTGCAATCTTTTGACCAAAATTGGAGCAGTAAAAATAGTAACCATGGAAGAAATTTTGGTACCTAAAGGATGGCCTTCTTCTTGGCATTTGTTGCTCCATCTTCTAATATCTTTGTTTTTCATCAGGGATCATATTGTCTTTATTAGCTTCTAGTGGCAGAGTACTCACATGGTCTGATTGTCTGTTGACTTGGAACTTGATCATATTTACTGGCTCTTGTCTTTCTGGTTGTTTGTTGCTTGAACCACTTACATAGCCTAAACCAATCTTCAACAAAGGAGATCTATGTTTTCTTAGAATATTGTTTAGTTCTGCTAAGGATTTAATGCTTGGAAGATTTTGGAGATACAATGCTTTAAACTTATCCATCTCTTTTTTTGTTTTTACTACCTCTTCTTCCAAGGCTTCACATCTTGCCTTCTTCTCTGATAACTGTTGTTTCACAATGTCCTTTATTTTCTTTGCCTCTTCTAATTCCACTTTTAGCAGGGCAAAGTCTTCATCAGGTTTTTTACTATCTTTCTCGAACTACATCAACAATTGTTTTTTCTTTTTCTTCTTAAATCTGAGTCTATCAATTTATTCTAGGGCACTGATCAGTTCTCCTTCCAAGTCAACCATAGCTTCTTCATCATTGACATCACTTCCTGTGCTTTTATTATCATAATCCTCTTTGGCCATAAGCATAAAGTCATTAACCTTATCTTCACAAGTAGAGTCACTATCTATGTCTCCTGAAGAGTCATCATTGTTTACACATAAACTTTTATTTTAACCAAATCTCTTGGATTTGTACTCCTCTTCACCTTTAGAGTTATGGTCCTTCCTCTTGTATGGATACTTAGATGCAAAGTGACCTATATTTCCATAGTTAAAACATTTGAAGGGAAACTTGCCTTGGTACTTTCCTAATCCTTTCTTTATTATTCTCACAAATTTTTCTTCAATTTCATCAGGCTCATAATCCTCATTCTTTTCTGCTCTAAATGATGCTTCTCTAGAGGTGGGTGTGTCTTTACCTATCATCATTTCATATGTAGTCAACGTTCCTAGAATTTGATCAAAAGGAAAATATTTTAGATCATTAAGTTCTTCTATAGCAAAGACCTTTAGGTTGAACCTATTTGGCAGAGATCTCAAAATTTTCTGAACTAACGAGGCTTCCTCAATTTTTTCACCAAGTCCTTTCATTGCATTTACTAGTTCTTCAGCTCTCAGAAAGTACTTCCAAACAATTTCATCCTCTTTCATATTTAGTTGTTCAAACTGTAATCTGTAGGTTTGAAGCTTGGCATCCTTTAGCTTCTCATTACCTTCATAACTGCTAATGATTTTGTTCCACATTTCTTTGGCAAATTCTAAGTGCATAACTTTTACAAATTTTGCTTCTAGAAGCCCACTTAGAATAGCATTCATAGCCTTAGCGTTGAAGCTAAATTCTGGCTTGTCATCCTTAGAAGATAGTACTACTAGCTTTACATAACCAGTTTCTACCACATCCTAGACATCTGCACCTAAAGCCATTATGTAGGTTCTCATCCTACATTTCCATAAGCCAAAGTTTGTTCCATTGAACAGGGGGTCCTTATTGGTTGAAGTTCCTTCATGGATAGTCATGTTTAACCTCTAGGATCTACCCTTAAATAAAGGGAACTCACTCTGATACCAATTGTTGGGCAACTGAGAGGGGGGTGAATTAGTTGTTATTGTGCTTAAACAATTATAACCATTGTAATCTCTTTACAAAACACTCAATGATGTTTACAATAATTCAGTGAAGTAAGCAATAGAGTTTTCACCATTAATCACACACATGAAACACACAGAGACAGATATTCCTGAGGAAAACTATAAAGGGAGAAAACCTCTTTTTCTTGATATGATAAGTAATCTTTATTTTCTATACATTATCATTCTTATGAGAAAAAACTCCTTTTGAGGCTACCACCTCTGTTTTATAAGAATCAACTTGTTGAGAGCACCAAATCTCAGGTTTCTCTAGCACTCACTAGAAGGAAGCACCAACTCTCTTTGTGTTCCAACACCAACTGGATGGAAGCACCAACTTCCAGTCACACATGCACCAACCTG
>ML824408.1:0-36841 GCA_009831015.1 Picea engelmannii | reverse complement strand
GAAAAAATAAAATTAAGGTATTATAAGGATGTAATCAACTCTAATCTAGAAGATCAAAATTATTTATATGTTTTGCCAAGTGTAAAGAAAAAAATAAGCATTGTTAAGATAAGAACAAATTCTCACGAGTTCCATAGTGAAACTGGGCGTTGGTCAATTCCTAAAATGCCATGGGATGAAAGAGTGTGTCACCTTTGTGACACTAAGAAGGTTGAAGATGAAAAGCACTTTCTCTTATATTGTGTAGCCTATACCTATATTACATCTCATTTTCAAAATATTTATCACACTACCAACCTTCCTAACCTCTTAACTCAACAAAAGTATGGTGATCATATAAAGCTTCTCTTAATGTTTTTCAAGCACAGAAACAAAATTCTAAAGAATCACAAGTAATCGTTTACCCTCTTAAGATCATAGACCAATTCGATCTTAGTGGAAGTTAAATCATCAAATAAATATATTTTATAAAAATATTTATTTCCTCTAAATTTATAAGCTCTTGATAAAATCCCAAATATCCCAAATTAAAATGGTATTGTTTGTCTTAAAAAAATTTAAGATTCATGCATGTAGGTGGCTATTTGTGTAAGAATTTGAAATCGGGGCTATTTGGGTAAGATTTTTTTTTTATGAAGCACTAGGCCCAACAAACGTATTGCATTTAATTACAAAATATTTTTTTAATGTATTTAATTACAAAATTTATATAGTAGTCCTCTTCATCTAGGGAGTCCTCTTCGATATTTTTGAATTTTTTTTATGTTTTTTAACTTGATTTTTTTTTTCAAAATATTTGTTCAGAGTTATAAATTATTTTTATATTTTAAAAATAATTTTATTTATATAAACAACATTTAAACTATTTAAAATTTATCAAATTAATGTCAATCACAATAAAAATAAAATATTTGTTAAGAGTTATAAAAAAAAAATCATATTTTAAAAATAATTTTATTTATATAAACAACATTCAAACTATTTAAAATTTATTAAATTAATGTTAATCACAATAAAAATAAAATATTTGAAAATGATTTGTTATAGATTGTTTAATATAAATACATTTAAAACATTAAAATGTTTTATTAAAAATATTAATCACAATAAAAATAAAAATAAAATACTTAATTTTAAAAAAATTAAAAATATTTTTTTTAATTTGTTTAATACAAATACATTTAAAACATTAAAATATTTTATTAAAAATATTAATCAAAGTCAAAGTAAATTGAGTTGAAAAATGATTACAATGAACAAGTATAAAATAAATAAATAAATGAAAAAAAAAATATGTTGGTTGTGTGTTTCAAGACGATGGCAATGTAGGCAGAACTTTAAAGGAATAATTTACAATTATAATTATAATTTTATTTATTATTGAATGGGAAGAATATTTCTTTATGGTTTTTACTTTTTTTATGGGAATAGTATTTCTCGTTTTGAATGGGAATTACGATTTTGAAAGGGATATTTTATTTCTAACATTATATCTCTGGGGTTTTTACCTTTTTGGGGGAACAATATTTGTTGTTACTCTCGCTCTCGGTGATGTGAACCATAATACTTCTCTCCGGTTTCGAGCTCTCGGTGAGGGGAACTTCTCTAAGGTTTTGTTGGAATACTCTTTTGAATAATTTTTAGTTTTGACTTCTTCAACACAGTGAGTGAGCACCTAGACACTTGAAGTGAGTAGGTTTTTACTTTCATTCAAGATATTTTTATAATTTATTAACGTGTAAAAATTAAATAGATTTCAATATAATTAAATTATACTCTCTCTCTTTCTTTCTATTTTTTTTTTAAGTTTAATAAGTAATCTATTCCAAAAATTCATTTTGTTGGGGGGGCTCCAAAGTCACCCTAGAGACCCTTCATGATTATATGGAATCATTAGAAAAAATGAGAGAAGAAAGAGATGTCAAACACCAAATAGAATTAGAATCATTAGAAAAAAAGAGTGAAGAAAGAGACTTAAAACTCCAAATAGAGCTAGAGCCAATGCTTGATAAAAAAAAAAATTAGACTCTTCAAAGATACTATTCAAACTCAAATAGAGGATACATTGTTAGGGTTCAAGAAATGGAAAAACAAAAACAATCAACCCAAGAAGGAGAGGTTGAAGAAAATTGCAACTTGAGAGATAGGATTAAAGAGCTAGAAGAAAAACTAACCGACAATTTTACCCTTATTGATCTAGAAAACAAATTGGACATCAAACCCATCGAAGAGGAAATGAATAAGTTAACGGACCATGAGCGTAATAAAAGATCCTTGAACCTCATAATTTTGTGTATAAAAGAACAACTAAAGGAGGATACACTAGCAATAGTAAAAGAAGAATTAAAAAATAAATCACAAATTGAAACAATTGATCCACGTGGATATCGGTGGCCACCCACCTTTTCCAACTAGCTCAAAACAATTTTCTGGCAATTTTGGTAATTTACTATTTTTAACAGTTTTTAACTTCTGGGGCCATTTTGAGGGCCTAAATGAAGGTCTTTTGGGGATATAGCTTCTCAATGATAGCCAAAGGCTCTAATTGAGCCCCCAAAATGAATCTCCTCGACGATACCTTTCCAACGAGCTATCATGCACCCCAAACGGAGATCGTATGCAAAAGTTACGACCCCGGGAAGTTGATGTACTAACTTACCCAAACGGGACCCACGTGACTTTTGGCACTTCATCTCCTAGGGTTAGGTTTTTGGATGTCTAGGGTTTTGACATTCCTGTTTATTGTAAAAAGGTCTTTGGAGCCTCATTGTAACCATCTTCTTGTGAATGAGCGCAGTCGTCACATCTCTTCTCAGAGATAAACCACCACCATTACAGCAAGCTTGTTTTCCACTGCATTTTACAGTTTCAGCTTATTTCCTTATTGAATAGAAAACCAGTTTTATTGTATCTCTGTTATTTTGTGTTAAGCACATGTTAATAATCTGTAGTCATTTCGTTCTGCTCATAAAATCCGGATCAACAACTTACCTCATAGAAGCAAAGAGGCTAGGAAAAACAATTGATCATAAATATAGGTTGATATGTATCAAAGTAAGTTGTAATGACCATAAATATACCATATTTTGTAAATCTATGAGCTTAAAAGGGCTGGGAATATTTATAAATGAAGACCACGTTGAATAAAGGAAGGAAGTTCAAAAGGTAAAAGAAGTCGCAAAGGAAGGAAAATGGGCGATAATTAGAAATCAAAAAGTTATTGTTAGGGATAGAGACCAAAAGGATAATAATAAATACAATTTTGGAACAGTCGGGATCCTTTTTTGGAACTGTCATGGCTTTCCATAGCGCAAAGGTCCTATGATAAGTTGGATCCCAAGTGATATTGATATTATTTGTCTAGTTGAAACCTGGGAGCATGAAGAGTCTAAAGTCCCTAACATAGAAGGTTTTGTCTTGTGGTCGACATGGAACAAAAAGTCCCACCATAGAGGGATAGAAGGCATAGCTTGTTATATTAAGAAGAGAATTTCTCCTCACATTCAACTTCATAAGATCAACCCTCGCAATCATTACATTTGGATAGAAATTTCAAACACCAATGCTAA
The DNA here is from genome assembly GCA_009831015.1 of Picea engelmannii. Classification (NCBI taxonomy): domain Eukaryota; kingdom Viridiplantae; phylum Streptophyta; class Pinopsida; order Pinales; family Pinaceae; genus Picea; species Picea engelmannii. The sequence goes on along the minus strand of ML824408.1, from coordinate 33,272 downwards.
GAAGATGTATATAGAAATATGTTATTTTGCACCTATTAATTCTACTTTTTATAAGAAAAACAATCTAGATAGAAATTGTCCCTATAATAATTTAGAACAAGATATTTATAGTTTGAAAAAGGAAGGTAATATCCTTCTGCTAGGAGACTTTAATGATAGGATTGCAACTAACCAAGCTACTCTTTTAAGCAATGATTCCAACCATAATCCTTTATGGCTAGATGAGGACCTTGTTTTATCTAATAGCTAAAAACGAAGCTCTAAAGACCTAATTGAGAATTTGTTTGGTATTGAGTTGGTCAAGCTATGCACCTCTCAAGACCTAATAATTTGTAATGGAGTAATGAAGTGTCCAAACTCCAACCAGATGACTTGTATTCATGGGCTAGGTAGTACTGTCATAGATTATGTGATATCTAATATCCATGTTTGCAACCAAATAATAACTTTTGACCTTTTAAATGACCATGAACCTGACTCTGATCATAGACCTTTAACCCTAACTCTAAACTTTTCCATGCACAGGAGCGCCATTGAAGAGAATTCTGATAATCAAAGGCAACTGCGCTTTGACAAAATTAAAGTTGACATTTTCTTAAAGGATTTAAATATTGAATTACATCTCCTAACTTATAAGGAAAACATTGAAGACCTCTATCACAATTTTACAACTACCCTTTCCACTTCTATTAACGAGTTCTCTTTTGAGGTGTTATGTACAAAGAATAATAGAACAACCAACCCTTGGTATGATAAAGAATGTAAAATTGTTGGGAAATCCATTAGGGATGCTTCTAATGAGTCCTTAAAAATGGATAAAATCAATACGTACAAATCCCTAATTAAAATGAAAAAAGGTACTATATCAATAAAAGGCAAGAACAACTTTCACAACTATCTAAGTTGGATCCTAAGAAGTTATAGAGGCAAATTCCAAACCGCAATACTAAAGAAAATAATACAATTCCCTTAAGAGAATGGAATTCCTACCTTAAAATTATTTACAAGTTTCCTAATGCCATGGACACCATTCATATTGTCCCTACAGAGGATGAAGTTTTTTCTTTGGATGACATAGAGTTTAGGGTTACGCAGCTTGCAAATGTGAAAGCTAAGGACATTGAAGGCTACCAAGCTGAAATTTTTAAAATCAAAGGGGCTATACTCATTCCTCACATACACAAGCTCTCCAATTTAGTAGTCAAACAGGGCTTCCCTAAACCCTGAAACCAAAGCCTCGTTGTTCCTATTTTTAAAAATGGGGATAGAAACATTCCCTCTAATTATAGGACCATTATGATTAGGCTGATTTTATCCAAGCTTTATGGAATTAATTTGGAAAAGAAGATAAGTCTTTGGCTAGAAAGTCACGGTAAAAGAGCTAAAGGCCAGGCCAGGTTTGGGAGATATCATTCAACTGTGGACTATCTTGTTACCTTTAGGATCATTGCATATGAGTTCTGCAATACTAAAACCAATCTTTTTTGTTGTTTTGTTGACTTTATAAAATATTTTGACACGGTTCCTAGGAAAAACCTTTGGAATAGGTTGGAAGAGATAAAAGTGTCTTTCAAGTTGAGGATCGTTGCAATAAGGTTGTATGAGAACTTTATTTTCAAGTTCAAAAACACTGAGGGCTAGTTGAAAAAGATTAAATGCAATATTGGAGTCAAGCAAGGTTGTCACTTGTCCCCTACCCTTTTTGGCATATACATTGAAAAGTTAGAAGATTGTTTGGAAGAAGCAGGTTGTGTCGGTCCTACTTTCACTGGTATAGTCATCAATCTTCTTCTTTATGCTGGTGATATCGTTCTTGTGGCAAGGAGTACCCACGATCTTGAAAACCAACTAAGAATACTCAAGGATTTTAGCTCCAATATGGGTATGATTGTTAATACTGGCAAGACTAAGGTCATGATCATTAAATCGAATAAGATCACTTATGATACCTTCGTATATGAAAACAACTTGGAGGAAGTGACTCCATACAAACATCTTGGAATCGATATTCACCACAAGCTCAACTGGAATTATAGCATTGAGAAAAAGGATTATTGGGGGATGGAAAGCTTATTATGAGATTGAAAACAATTGTAAATCAACCAAAATTTGGATTTGGGATAAGAAGAAACTCCTCTTTGAGACTCTTATTACGCCTATCATTCTTTATGGATGTGGAGTATGGGGTTGTAGTATCTCCCGTGAATCTTGGAGAAAGATAGAGAAAATACAAAAGAATTGTATAACCTATAATCTCAAAATTAAAGGAAATACGCCCTATCCTATCCTCCTCTTAGAGGAAAGCCTATCCCTCATTGAGAGCACGACTATGACTAGATACCTAATTTATAAGAACAAGTTAAACAACATGGAAGACAAGAGGCTTCCTAAATTTTCTTCAAAATCCAGTTGTAACCACCATCAACTCAAGCGAGGATGGCATAAAGATGCCTAGTCTTGGTTAAACTATTGGGGAATCATGGAAGACACCATTTTGAAAAATAAGGATACTATAAAAAATATCATCAAATCAAAATTTAAGGAGAAAATGTGGTGTGATAAAGAGTTAGAGGAAAAATGAAAATTAAGGTATTATAAGGATGTAATCAACCCTAATCTAGAAGATCAAAATTATCTCTTTGTTTTGACAAGTGTAAAGATAGTGAAACTGGGAGTTGGTCAATTCCTAAAACTCCCTCGGATGAAAGAGTGTGCCACCTTTGTGACACTAAGAAAGTTGAAGATGAAAAGCACTTTCTTTTAGACTGTCCAGCCTTTTCCCAAAATAGATCTCAATTTCAAAATATTTGTCACACTACCAACCTCCTAACATTTTAACTCAACAAAACTATGGTGATCTTGAAAAGCTTCTTTTAATGTTTTTCGAGCACATAAACAAAATTCTAAAGAATTGCAAGTTAACCCTTACCTTTTTAAGGTCCAAGAGACCGATTAATCATCATCATATATAATTTCAAAAAAATTTAAAATAATTGTTTTAAAACTTTATTTAATACAAATACATATAAAATATTTTATTAAAAAAAATCAAAATCAAAGTAAATTGAGTTTAAAAAAAATTACAATAAGTAAGTATAAAATAAATGAATGAAAAGCAAGAAATATGTTGGTTGTGTGTTTCAAGTTTCAAGATGTGATGATGGCAATATAAGCAATCACTAATTTTTAAATTTAAAGTTTTATAAAAAATGAAATGCATGAAATATGCCACTTGTGTGTTTTTAGGCATCATGTAGAAATTAGAAAACTAAACAATTTATTAAAATTGATGATTTTGAAAATTGCATTATTTGTTTCCATAGTTTTATAAAAGATATCGATAATTATTAAGAAATTTTAATCATATTTATGGATAAATTAGTTAGTGACAAACAATTTGTTTATCAAATTTCATTTTTATTACATAGATCAATTAAATTATAGTTTTAAAAAAAATCTTAGTCAACACAAAACTCATTGCTATATAATTTGAGGGTTGCTATAGTCCCAAGGCCTAATTATGAATAAATTAATAAATTATAAATAAATTAGTTACTGACAAACAGTTTGTCCATCAAATTCCACCTGTGTTACATAGATTAATAGATTAATTAAGTTATATATTTGAAAAAAATCCTAGTCAACCCAAAAACTCATAACTATAATGTATAGTCCAAATTCCATTAATGATAATAACACTATTGAAATTAATCTATTACTAATTATGAATAAATTATTAAATTATAAATAAATTAGTTAGTGACAAACAATTTGTCCATCAAATTTCACATGTGTTAAATAGATTAATATATTAATTAAATTATAGATTTGAAAAAATTCAAAGTCAACCCAAAAACCCATTGCTATAATCCCAGAATCTAGTATAGTTCAAATTCCATTTATGATAATAACACTATTGAAATTAATCTATTACCAATTATGAATAAATTAGTAAATTATAAATAAATTAGTTAATGATAAACAATTTGTCCATCAAATTTCACCTGTGTTACATAGATTAATACATAGATTAATAGATTAATTAAATTATAAATTTGAAAAAAATCAATCCAAATCTAGTATAGTTCAAATTCCATTAATAATAATAACAATTCCATTAATAATAATAACACTATTGTTAGGTCCAAATTCAATTAATTAAAATGTAAATTTGAAAAATAATGATATTAACATTATTATTAAAATATTCTAATGTTTAGATTTTGTGGCTGGGTACTTCAATACAATCAAATTAAAACTGACTTTCTAATTATTCGAATCAATCAGATTAAAGATGGGTCAAGATAACGCATGATGATGACAACATTGCTTCTTTGTTTTTAGGATTTGAAAACAACGGCGAAAACAACTGCCTTAAAAACTTATAATCATCAAAGAAAATAATATTCAATTCTCGCGTTCACGTGGAGCTGTGGCAGAGGAAAAACAAGGATTCGAAACCTAACTGGATTCTGAAGGATCATGGAAGTCAATATTTTCCCGCTTTTTTTGGATCTCTGAAATATAGATACGTGCCGATATTTCCCGTGCAGAATAATTCATATTTCAGAGAAGGAATAAGCCTGAATTCGTGCAGGATTGATGCCTGAAAGATCTGTAACTTCACGAAAAAAAAACGTCTTCAACTGTAAATTGCATCGATCCACCCACCCAACTCAGATCGTGCGGAAAACGCCTGTATTCCAGGTTTGCCGAGCTTTGTGCACGTCTTAGGACTGGAATCAATTGAAGATTAAATAAGGGCTTAGGCTAGCCAGCAATTAAATCGTTTTGTTTCCGGCATTTCTTCGAGCACCATTTCGGTCCAAATACGGCAGATGAAATGATAAGGATGTCAAAATTGCAATTTCATTTTTGGCATTTTTTCAAGCACCATTTTGGTCCAAATACTGCAAATGAAATGATAAGAATCTCGAAATTGGAATTTCATTCCTGAAAATTTTCTAATTTCAACTACTCAAAACTGGTTTTGAATGAATCCAGACTTAAAACTGGTTTTGAATGAATCCAGACTTACAGTTTAGACAAATACATTAATTAAATTAAATTGGAAAATTTCGTGTTCATAGAATTCCGGGAAATAAAGCAATTTAATCGACAGCTTCAAAAATAAATGGGGCAAATAAATTTCTGTCAAAAACGGAATTTTAATTTTTCAAATTGCACCCTCAGAAACCTCCCAGACACCGAACATGTAATCTTCATCTATAAAATCTTTAATTTCTCCACCACTGAAATCTTCAATTCCATCTTTCTTTCTAATTTTCTGACTGAATTTTGCACACAACTTTTCCCAAAACAATTACTGAAATCTTCAATTCCATCTTTCTTTCTAAATTTCTTACTGAATCTTACACACAACTCTTCCCAAAACAATTGAAAAAAAAAATCTGAGACAGTTCAGAATACTGTCAAAATAAATTGTCAATCAAAGTCAAAATAAACTGCTAATCGAAATCAGTTGGAGGGTTGTATATAAAATTAGAGCTTTTCTTGACCACCTACACTTAAAAAAAAGCGCTCATGGCGCTTAGCCAAAGAATTGAGTTTGACTTGGATTCTGAGAGGATATATAGGAAGAGAATGTAATTTGAATTAAAGGTTGTTTATTGGATTTGGGTCCAGTTCAAATGGTTAATTGGAGGATTGTTAATAATTTTTTAATAGAATATATTGTTAATAGAAAATTAGGTTGTGTCAACGCTATTCTCACTGGTATAGTCATTAATCTTCTTATTTATGTCGATGATATCGTTCTTATGGAAAAGAGTCCCCATGATCTTGAAAACCAACTAAGAATCCTCACGGATTTTTTCTCCAATATGCGTATGACTGTTAATACTGATAAGACTAAGGTCGTGATTATTAAAGCCAATAAGATCCCTTATGATACCTCCGTATATGAAAACAACAACTTGGAGGAAGTGACTTCATACAAATATCTTGGAATTTATATTCACCACAAGTTCAATTGGAATTATAGCATTGAGAAAAAGATTATTGGGGGATAGAAAGTTTATTATGGGCTTAAAAACAATTGTAAATCAACTTACCTTTGGAGTTTTGGGATAAGAAGAAACTCCTCTTTGAGACTCTTGTTACACATGTTATTCTTTATGGATGTGAAGTATGGGGCTGTAGTATCTCTCGTGAATCCTCGAGAAAGATAGAGCAAATACAAAAGAATTTTATAACCTATAATCTCAAAATTAAAGGAAATATGTCATATCCCATCCCCCTCTTAGAAACAAGCCCCCCCCCCATTGAGAGCATGGCTATGACTAGGTACCTAATGTATAAGAACAAGTTAAACAACATGGAAGACAAGAGGCTTCCTAAAATTGCTTCAAAATCGAGTCATAACCACTATCGACTCAAGCGAGGATGGCATAAATGTTGGACAATTGAGAGGGGGGGTGAATCAGTTGTTATTGTGCTTAAACAATTATAACCATTTTAATCTCATTACAAAACACTCAATGATGATCACAATAATTCAATGAAGTAAGCAATAGTGTATTCACCATCAATCACACACATGAAACACACAGAGATAGATATTCCTTAGGAAACCCATAAAGAGAGAAAACCTTTTCTTCTTGATATGATAAGTAATCTTTATTTTTTGTACATTATCTTTCTTATGAGCACCAACTCCTTTTGAGGATACCACCTTTGTTTTACAACCAGCAACTTGTTGAGAGCACCAACTCTCTGGTTTCCCTAGCATCCACTAGAAGGAAGCACCAACTCCCTTTGTGTTCCAGCACTAACTTCCAGTCACACAGGCACCAACCTGTATAACAGAGAACAATAGTTCTCCCTTGCACCACCCTGCCACCCTGGTTTTTTGGTTGCAACCAGATGGAAGGTACAACTCCCTATGTTCAAGCACCCAATTGAAACTCTGAGGACAACTGTCGTCCCTAGCACCACCCTACCACCCTGAGATATAAATATTTTCTTGTTGAAATTTATTACAGTGATACAGGATTTATCAATGGCTTACCAGTCATATCATTGTTATGCTACACTGCTCTACTCTGCCTACATCAGTGTATCCCTGCTTGCATCCCCTTGCGCTTTCTATTCTTCTATGTTTTATCCTATGTAGTGTTTCTATGCTCTACTCTTTTTCCTCTTGCGCAACCTCTCATTATGTTCATCTTCTCTTCTGTTTTTATGCTCTATGATACCTCTGCATGTCATTTGTTGCACCTCTCAACTCGACTTCAAATTGATCTCACAAACTCCTTCTACTCACATGCCTAGTTATCAGAGAAGCAAACACTCTTCTCTATTCTGCATGTCTTTCTCATGCCAAGTCCTCTGCCAAATCATCCTGGCAACTCTTCATATTCTCTGCGGTTATACCCAGTCTGTTCATCATGAATGGTCGTTATGTTGGGATTCTTTGGCTTCTATGGCAGTTACAGTCTTTGATACTTTTCCATCTGTCAATTGTCTCTATGATTAATATTCATACCACTGGAATCTACCTTGAGAATCTTCATCTCCTCTGGCAATCACCCTGAATCCTCTTTGAATTCTCTAACATAAATAATCAGTTGTTTCTAGCAGTTACAGAGAAAACCTTCGCACGCTCATCCCTTTGGCGCCTTTTCCATTCCTGAGAAAACTACACAGTGGGCACTAGATTTTTTGGCTAAGCCCCTTCCTTCCACATGACCACGAACTGTGATCAGACGCCTATCAAAAAGGCATTTCGCAACTCGGCTATCTCCGATGTGGAGCCTAGCGATATGCTAGCTCCTCCCTTAATCCTCCGACGATGTGACCTCCAGCTCTGACCTGGGGCTTAATCTCCTGAATGCTTCGTAACTTCGTGTATCGGGTAATCTGCCATGAGTCACCCCGACTCTCTGCTTTCCAAATCAACGATCCACGCTCTCCCTTTGATCGACGGATGTGATCAAATCACAACCTCACGTGTCATGTGTTTGAACGTGAGCCAACCCTGACTCTTCCAACTCCCAATTCTCTATTTAGTGCTCTGTGTCAGATCGACGACCCACAACTCTCTGTGATCCAACGGTCCAGATCTTATCAGGACTTCACGTTTCGTGAAGTTGGAGGACTACTCGCCTCCCTTCTCCCGAGTTTCGATTTTCTGAAACCTACTCCAGTTCAACGACCCACGATCCTCGGTGATCGGACGACCCAAATCATATCGGGACTTCACATTTTGTGAAGTTGAAGGACTACTCACCTCCCTTCTTCCGACTTTTGATTTTCTAAAACCTGCTCCAAATCAACAGCCCACGACATTCCTTGATCCAACGGATGTGATCAATATCATGAACTCAGACTTCACGATGTCTGAGGACTGCTCGACGCAGTTCTTCCGATTCGCGATTCTGCGAATCTTCTTTATCGGCTGCCACATGTCCTTCCCAAATGAATGGCTAGGATTGTTGTGGCTCCCAACTCCTCCGGTATTTTCCTCCTGCCTTCTCGATATTTGTGAGCGTCAGATCAACAGCTCACAACTCCCCATGGTCTAACGGTCTATATCAACTTGCGAACTCGGACATTGCGAGTTCCTACAACTCTCACCTTTGACTTTTCCAGTTTGCGAGTCATCGAAATGTTGATCTCTCGCCAGGTGTCCTCCCTTAATGGACGACCAGGATTCCTTTGCAGCTTTGGAGTGTTGAATGACTTATGGGCTTATCCTCCTTGCAACTCCACCGTATCTAACGGTTGTTGGTCCTTCACGCTTAGATCCAACAGATGGGATCTGTTACTCTCTTGCACACTCGTTCCTCCTTTCTGGACTCTGATCCAACGGTCCATATTCTTCACAGTGCTCGATCCGATGGCCACTGTCGCTCCTCCTCCTGAGCTTACGCTTCCTCACTACTTGGAAGAATTTCTAAGTGTCAAAGGCCTCGACCTTTGATCCTTCTGCGAGTCCTGATGACTTTGGGACTCATCTACATTTCTGAAAATGCTATCTCTCATGAGATTTGGCAATGAAGTTAACCTCGGTCCTAGTGCACCGGCCCTGAAACACACTTGCGCTCTGCGTGCAACTCTGCGTTATTCCTCCTGAGCTTTGATTCCTTCTGCAAACTCACGGATTCTAAGGAATCCTACACATGCTCCTTGCATCCTTCACGATAACCTATGGATATCTAGAAACTCCAACTATGTGCCCTGTGCTCGTCCTCCTGAGCTTGTAGACAGCAATTTCTCATGGTATCATCATTCCCGATGCTATCACTGTTGCTTTCTTATTTATCATCACTGCACACTCTGCCTATAATCATGTCATCATTGTTGTTGTTCTTTCTTGTAAGCATGCCATCGTCGATGTTGTTCTTTAAATCAATGACAAGCACACTCTGCATGTAAACATGCCAACAATATCCCCCTTTGGCATTGGTGGCAACCCTGAAAGACTGCAATATTCTTCAAACCTCCAACTGTAGCAGACAGACCACACCTTTTCTCCCCCTTTGACATCAGTGTCAAAGAAAAACATGCTCCCCCTGAGTTGTTGCAGTAATTTTCGAAGGTATCAGATATTCAACCAACACATACTCCCCTTGACAAGATGGACTCTCTTAGGTGAGAGAAGGGATGACACCCAGCTTCTGACAGTTAGTAAAGATGTCTGCAATTTGTTATGTGGTTGGAATGTAATGAACCTGAACAATATTATTGATGACCTGCTCTCTTAGAAAATGGTATTTTTATGGGGATGTGCTTGGTATTGGAATGAAACACTAGATTTTGGGACATGTTCATCTTCAGCTTCAGTTGTGTCCTTTGTAGTATACTCAATATTTCTCACCTCTCTTACTGGGACTCCTTCATCAACATTTTCTTGTCATAATTGAATGACTCCCCTTATCACTTTTCTCTCTCTGCTTCTGATTGTTCTCCCCCTTTGTTTCTAAAAGGTTAGCTTTCCCTGACAAGGTCTCTCCTCTTGTTATCTCTACAGGATGTCATGTATATCATTGTGTACATCAAAATGTTGTTGTTGCAGATGTCGTTGTCCTATTGGAACACTACACATTTGTAGCTCGTATTTTTCAAACAACCCTTGGATCTGCCCATTGATTCTCATCGATCTCTAACCAGATGTGTCTGTCTTTATCCAAGATGCTTCTTTACTATACATTCATTTTTCTTCCATGATGCCTACAATCCAAGGCTTTTATGACCATATTCATCACAAGAAAAAACAATAACCGTTACGAACAATTTCATACCTCCTTTGATTCATCCATGAAGGTGTCTCTCTTCTAAACTTACTTTGAGGTGTATGAGTAGCTTTTGGATGTCTTCCTTGATATGATCTTTTAAATATTGTTGTATTGCTTTCATTATTTGAACATGAAGAACATGAGTCATACCTGCTTTCCCTTTTTACAAATGAAGGACCTGTGTCAGACTTGTCTTCAGCCTTTACAAATGAAGCACTTGCATCAGGTTTCTTAGGAGTACTAATTTCTTCCTTGTTGTATCCAAGACCGGATTTGTCATTTGGTGATCTCTAACTGTCCAAGATCTCATCCAGGGTCATGGAGTTGTTCAAGAACTTGATTTGGCTGTTTGACTTCTCAACCTTCTTTCTAAGATTCACAATTTATGCTTCTAGCTTATGACATGATTCTTCTTCTACTTCTTCAATGGGATAAATGCTAACAGAACATTCTTTTGTTGTATCTGAGTCTTCTTCTTTACTTGTAGGGGAGGATTCAATATCAACATTATTATATGTCCTTATGTCTTTAGCCACCACTTGTCCTAATTTTACAGACTTTATCTTACAATCTTTAGAAGTGACCAACACTTTACATCATTTGTCACACATTTGACTTACATTGAGAAAATTATGTTTCAGACCATCTACAAGCAGAACATCCTGAGCATCTCCTTTGCCATTACTCAAACTCTCCATCCCTTTACCCTTGGTTTTACCTGGTTCATCATTTCCGAAGGTCATATTTCCTATTTTGCTTTTACTTATAGACAAAAAATTATCCTTGTCTCCAGTCATGTGCTTGGAGCATCCACTGTTTATATACGAGGGGTCTTTTTGTTTTTGAGCTGAAGGTACTAGACCACATTTTTCACTATCTTTATTTTTCCATATGCTGACATTTCTAGCTAAGGGTTTTATCCTTGGATCTGCTTTGTAATTCTTCAGATGGCAGTTTGCAGCTTTGTGGCCGAAGTTATGATAGTTATAGCATTCGAGCTCATCATTCAATAGGTCAAAGTGATTGGTGCAATGTTGTCAACTTGTTGGTTGTTTAGTTATATGTTGCAAGGATTGGTTATTTCTTGACTTCCTCAGTTGCAAGTCTCTAAACTTAATTTGACAGTTTGCAATCTTTTGACTAAAATTAGAGCAGTAAAAAGAGTAGCCATGGAAAAAAAATTGGTACCTGAAGCATGGCCTTCTTCTTGGCATTTGTTGCTCCATCTTCTGATATCTTTGTTTTTCATCAGGGATCATCTTGTCTTTATTAGCTTCTAGTGGCAGAGTACTCGCATGGTCTAATTGTCTGCTGACTTGGAACTTGATCATATTTACTGGCTCTTTTCTTTCTAGTTGTTTGTTGTTTGAACCACTTACATGGCCTAAACCAGTCTTCAACAAAGGAGATCTATGTTTGCTCAGAATATTGTTTAGTTTTATTGAGGATTTAATGCTTGGAAGATTTTGGAGATACAATGCTTTAAACTTCTCCATCTCTTTTTTTGGTTTTTACTACCTCTTCTTCCAAGGCTTCACATCTTGCCTTCTTCTCTGATAACTTTTGTTTTAGAATGTCCTCTATTTTCTTTGCCTCTTCTAATTCCACTTTTAGCAGGGCAAAGTCTTCATCAGGTTTTTTACTGTCTTTCTCGAACTACATCAACAATTATTTTCTCTTTTTCTTCTTAAATCTGAGTCTATCCATTTCTTCTAGTGCACTGATCAGTTCTCCTTCCAAGTCAACCATAGCTTCTTCATCATTGACATCACTTCCTATGCTTTTATTATCATAATCCTCTTTGGCCATAAGCATAAATTCATTAACCGTATCTTCACAAGTAGAGTCACTATCTGTGTCTCTTGAAGAGTCATCATTGTTTACACATAAACTTTTTTTTTTTACCAAATCTCTTGGATTTGTACTCCTCTTCACCTTTAGAGTTATGGTCTTTCCTCTTGTGTGGACACTTAGATGCAAAGTGACCTATCTTTCCACAGTTAAAATATTTGAAGGGAAACTTGCCTTGGTACTTTCTTGATCCTTTCTTTAGTCTTCTCACAAATTTTGCTTCAATTTCATCAGGCTCATAATCCTCATTCTTATCTGCTCTAAATGATGCTTCTCTAGAGGTGGGTGTGTCTTTACCTATCATCATTTCATATGCAGTCAACGTTCCTAGAAGTTGATCAAAAGGCAGAGATTTTAGATCATTAAGTTCTTCTATAGCAGAGACCTTTGGGTTGAACCTATTTGGCAGAGATCTCAAAATTTTCTAAACTAACGAGGCTTCCTCAATTTTTTCACTAAGTCCTTTCATTTCATTTACTAGTTCTTCAACTCTCAGAAAGTACTTCCCAATAGTTTCATCTTTATTCATATTTAGTTGTTCAAACTGTAATCTGTAGGTTTGAAGCTTGGCATCCTTTAGCTTCTCATTACCTTCATAACTATTAATGATTTTTTCCCACATTGCTTTGGCAAATTCTAAGTTCATAACTTTTACAAATTCTGCTTCTGCAAGCCCACTCAGAATAACATTCATAGCCTTAGCGTTGAAGCTGAATTCTAGCTTGTCATCCTTAGAAGATAGTACTACTAGCTTTACATAACCAGTCTCTACCACATCCCAGACATCTGCACCTAAAGCCATTATGTAAGTTCTCATCCTACCTTTCCATAAGCCAAAGTTTGTTCCATTGAACAAGGCGGTCTTATTGGTTGAAGTTCCTTCATGGCTAGTCATGTTTAAGCTCTAGGATCTACCCTTAAATAAAGGGAACTCACTCTAATACCAANGTGGTTACTATGCTTAAACAATTATAACCATTTTAATCTCATTACAAAACACTCAATGTTGATCACAATAATTCAATAAAGTAAGAAATAGAGTATTCACCATCAATAACACACATGAAACACACAGAGACAGATATTCCTAAGGAAAACTATAAAGGGAGAAAACCTCTTCTTCTTGATATGATAAGTAATCTTTATTTTATGTACATTATCATTCTTATGAGCACCAACTCCTTTTGAGGCTACCACCTATGTTTTACAAGCAACAACTTGTTGAGAGCACCAACTCTCAGGTTTCTCTAGCACTCACTAGAAGGAAGCACCAACTCCCTTTGTGTTTCAGCACCAACTAGATGGAAGCACCAACTTCTAGACACACAAGCACCAACCTGTATAACAAAGAACAATAGTTCTCCCTTGCACCACCCTACCACCCTGGTTCTTCTGGTTGCGTCCAGATGGAAGCTACAACTCCCCATGTTCAAGCACCCACTTGAAACTTTGAGGACTGCAGTCGTCCCTAGCACCACCCTACCACCCTGAGATATAAATCTTTGCTTGCTAAAAGTTATTACAGTGATACAGGATTTATCAATGGCTTACCAGTCACATCATTGTTCTGCTACACTGCTTTGCTCTACCTGCATCAGTGTGTTCCTGCTTGCATCCCCTTGCGCTTTCTTTTCTTCTGTGTTTTATCCTTTGTATAGTTTCTATGCTCTGCTCTTTTTCCTCTTGCACAACCTCTCATTATGTTTAGCTTCTCTTCTGTTTTTATGCTCTATGCTACCTCTGCATGTTGTTTGTTGCACCTCTCAACTCAACTTCAGATTAAGCTCACAATCTCCTTCTACCCACATGCCTAGCTATCGGAGAAGCACACACACTTCTCTGTTCTACATGTCTTTCTCATGCCAAGTCCTCTACCAAATCATCCTGGCAACTCTTTGTATTCTCTGCGGTTATACCCAGTCTGTTCATCATGAATGGTCGTTATGCTGGGATTCTTTGGCTTTTATGGCAGTTACAGTCTTCAATACTTTTCCATCGGTCAATTGTCTCTATGATTAATCTTCATACCACCGGCAGTTACCTCAAGACTCTTCATCTCCTCTGGCGATCACCCTGAAGCCTCTTAGAATTCTCTGGCAGAAACAATCAGTCGTTTCTGGCAGTTACAAAGAAAACCTTCGCGCGCTCATCCCTTTGGTGCCTTTTCCCTTCCTGAGAAATCTACACAGTGGGTGTTAGCTTTTCTGGCTAAGCCCCTTCGTTCCACATGACCACGAACTATGATCAGACGCCTATCAAAAAGGCATTTCACAACTCGATTGTCTCTGATGTGGAGCGTAGCGACATGATAGCTCCTCCCTTAATCCTCCGACGATGTGACCTCCAGCTCTGACCCAGGGCTTAATCTCTTGGGTGCTTCGTAACTTCGCATATCGGGTAATCTGCAATGAGTCACCTCGACTCTCTGCTTGCCAAATCAACGGTCCACGCTCTCCCTTTGATCGACAGCCGTGATCAAATCATGACCTCGCGTGTCAGATGTTTGAATGTGAGCCAACCTTGACTCTTCCAACTCTCAATTCCCGATTCAACGCTCTGTGTCAGATCGACGACCCACGACCCTCTGTGATCCAATAGTCCAGATCTTATCGGGACTTCGCATTTCGCGAAGTTGGAGGAATACTCACATCCCTTCTCCCGACTTTCGATTTTCTAAAACCTGCTCTAGATCAACGACCCATGATCCTCGGCGATCCAATGACCTAGATCATATCAAGACTTTGCATTTCGCGAATTTGGAGGACTACTCACCTCCCTTCTTCCGAATTTTGATTTTTCGAAACCCGCTCCAAATCAACGAACCACGACATTCCTCGATCCAACAGTTGTGATCAATATCATGAACTCGGACTTTGCGATGTCTGAGGACTGCTCGACGCAATTCTTCTGATTCACGATTCTATGAATCTGCTTTATCAGCTACCATGTGTCCTTCCCAGATGAACGACTAGGATTACTGCGGCTCCCATCTACTCGGGTATTTGCCTCCTGCCTTCCCGATATTTGCAAGCGTCAGATCAACGACTCACAACTCCCCATGATCTAACAGTCTAGATCAACTCGCGAACTCGGACATCGTGAGTTCCTACAACTCTCACCTTTGAATTTTCCAGTTCGTGAGTCTGCGAAATGTTGATCTCTCGCCACATGTCCTGCCTTAATGGACGGCCAGGATTCCTTCACAGCTTTGGAGTGTTGAATGACTTATGGGATTATCCTCCTTGCAACTCCACTGGATCTAACAATTGCTCGTCCTTCGCGCTCAGATCCAACAGATGGGATCTGTTACTCTCTTGTGCACTCGTTTCTCCTGTATGGACTCTGATCCAACAATCCAGATTCTTTACAGTTCTCGATCTAACGACCATTATCGCTCCTCCTCTTGAGCTTACGCTTCCTCTCGACTTGGAAGAATTTCTAAGTGTCAAAGGCCTCGACCTTTGATCCTTCTGCGAGTCCAGATGACTTTGGGACTCGTCTGCATTTCTGAAAACGCTATCTCTCCTAAGCTTTGGCAATGAAGTTAACCTTGATCCTAGCACACACTTGCGCTCTACGTTCAACTCTGCGCTATTCCTCCTGAGCTTTGATTCCTTCTACAAACTCACAGATTCTAAGGAATCCTGCGCATGCTCCTTGCGGCCTTCATGATAACCTCTAGCTATCTGGAAAATCCAACTATGTGCCATGTGCTCGTCCTCCTGAGCTTGTAGACAACAATTTCGCATGGTCTCATCATTCGCAATGCTATCATTGTTGCTTTCTTGTTTGTCGTCATTGCACACTCTGTCTGTAATCATGCCATTGTTGATGTTGTTCTTGCCTGTACGCATGCCATCGTCGTTGTTGTTCTTGTCGTCAATGACAAGCACACTCTGCCTGTAAACATGCCAACAATAAAGATGCACGGTCTTGGCTAAATTATTGGGGAATCATGGAAGACACCATTTTGCAGAATAAAGATACTATTAAAAAAATGTCAAATCAAAATTTAAGGAGAAAATGTGGTATGATAAAGAGTTAGAGGAAAAAATAAAATTAAGGTATTATAAGTATGTAATCAACCCTAATTTAGAAGATCAAAATTATCTATATGTTTTGCCAAGAGTAAAGAAAAAAATAAGCATTGTTAAGATAAGAACAAATTCTCACGAGTTCCATAGTGAAATTGGGCGTTGGTCAATTCCTAAAACGCCATGGGATGAAAGAGTGTGTCACCTTTGTGACACTAAGAAGGTTGAAGATGAAAATCACTCTCTTAGATTGTGTAGCCTATACCTATATTACATCTCATTTTCAAAATATTTGTCACACTACCAACCTTCCTAACCTCTTAACTCAACAAAAGTATGGTGATCATGGAAAGCTTCTCTTAATTTTTTTCAAGCACAGAAACAAAATTCTAAAGAACCACAAGTAATCCTTTACCCTCTTAAAGTGTGATAGACCAATTCGATCTTACTGAAAGTTAAATCATCATCAAATAAATATATTTTATAAAAAAAATTATTTCCTCTAACTTTATAAGCTCTTGATAAAATCCCAAATATCCCAAATTAAAATGGTATTGTTTGTCTTAAAAAAATTTTACTATTCATGCATGTAGGTGGCTATTTGTGTAAGAATTTGAAATCGGGGCTACTTGCGTAAGACTTTTTTTTAATGAAGCACTAGGCCCAACAAACGTATTGCATTTAATTACAAAATATTTTTTAATGTATTTAATTACAAAATTTATATAATAGTCCTCTTCGTCTAGGGAGTCCTCTTCGATATTTTTGAAATTTTATGTTTTTTAAGTTGATTTTTTCTTTCAAATATTTGTTAAGAGTTATAAATTATTTTTATATTTTAAAAATAATTTTATTTATATAAATAACATTCAAACTATTTAAAATTTATCAAATTAATGTCAATCACAATAAAAATAAAATATTTTTTTAGAGTTATAAATTATTTTTATATTTTAAAAATAATTTTATTTATATAAACAACATTCAAACTATTTAAAATTTATCAAATTAATGTTAATCATAATAAAAATAAAGTATTTGAAAATAATTTGTTATAGATTGTTTAATATAAATACATTTAAAACATTAAAATGTTTTATTAAAAATATTAATCACAATAATATATATATATTTAATTTTAAATTTTATTTTTTTTAATTTGTTTAATACAAATACATTAAAATATTTTATTAAAAATATTAATCAAAATCAAAGTAAATTGATTTGAAAAATGATTACAATGAGAAAGTATAAAATAAATAAATAAAAGAAAAAAAAATACATTTAAAACATTAAAATATTTTATTAAAAATATTAATCAAAGTCCAAGTAAATTGATTTGAAAAATGATTACAATGAGCAAGTATAAAATAAATAAATAAATGAAAAGAAGAAATATATTGGTTGTGTGTTTCAAGACATGAGATGGCAATGTAGGCAGAACTTTAAAGGAATAATTTACAATTATAATTATAATTTTATTTATTATTGAATGGGAAGAATATTTTTTTATGGTTTTTACTTTTTTTTTATGGGAATAGTACTTCTCGTTTTGAACGAGAATAATATTTCTCTACGATTTTGAAAGGGATATTTTATTTCTAACATTATATTTCTATGAGTAGAATACTTTTCTGGGGTTTTTAGGAACAATCTATGTTGTTACTCTCACTCTCGATGATGTGAACCATAATACTTCTCTCCAGTTTCGAGCTTTCGGTGAGGGGAACTTCTCTGAAGTTTTGTCGGAATACTTTTTTGAATAATTTTTAGTTTTGGCTTCTTCAACACAGTGACCTGAAGTGAGTAGGTTTTTATTTTCATTCAAGATATTTTTATAATTTAGTAACGTGTGAAAATTAAATAGATTTCAATATAATTAAAATATACTCTCTCTTTTTCTTTCTTTTTTGCCTTTTTTTTTTTTAAGTTTAATAAGTTATCTATTCCAAAAAGTCATTTTGTTATGGGGGGCTCCAAAGTCACCCCAGAGACCCGATACTATTCAAACTCAAATAGAGGATACATTGTTAGGGTTCAAGAGTTATTCAAACTCAAATAGAGGATACATTGTTAGGGTTCAAGAGACAATTGCAGACAATGAAGTATAAGATTCAAGAAATGGAAAAACAAAAACAACCAACCCAAGAAGGAGAGGTTGAAGAAAATTGCAACTTGAGAGATAAGATTAAAGAGCTAGAAGAAAAACTAACCAACAATTTGACACTTAGTTATCTAGAAAACAAATTGGATATCAAACCCATTGAAGAGGAAATGAGTAAGCTAACGGACCATGAGCGTAATAAAAGATCCTTGAACCTCATATTTTTGTGTATAAAAGAACAACTAAAGGAGGATACACTAGCAATAGTAAAAGAAGAATTAAAAAATAAATCATAAATTGAAACAATTGATCCACATGGATATCGGTGGCCACCCACCTTTTCCAACTGGCTCAAAACAATTTTCTGGCAATTTTGGTAATTTACTATTTTTAGCAGTTTTTAACTTCCGAGGCCATTTTGAGGGTCTAAATGAAGGGTTTTTTGGGATATAGCTTCTCAATGATAGCCAAAGGCTCTGATTGTGCCCCCAAAATGAATCTCCTCGACGATACCTTTCCAACGAGCTATCGTGCGCCCCAAACGGAGATTGTATGCAAAAGTTACGACCCCGGGAAGTTGATATACTAACTTACCCAAACAGGGCCCACATGACTTTTTGGCGCTTCATCTGCCAGGGTTAGGTTTTTGGATGTCTGGGGTTTTTGACATTCCTGTTTATTGTAAAAATGCCTTCAAAGCCTCATTGTAACCATCTTCTTGTGAATGAGCGCAGCCATCACATCTCTTCTCAGAGATAAGTCACCACCATTCCAGCAAGCTTGTTTTCCGCTGCATTTTACAATTTCAGCTTATTTCCTTATTGAATAGAAAACCAGTTTTACTATATCTCTTTTATTTTGTGTTAAGCACCTGTTAATAATCTGTAGTCATTTTGTTATGCTCATAAAGTCTGGATCAACAACTTACCTCATAGAAGCAAAGAGGCTAGGAAAAACAATTGATCATAAATATAGGTTGATATGTGTCAAAGTAAGTTGTAATGACCATAAATATAGCATATTTTGTAAATCTATGAGCTTAAAAGGGCTGAGAATATTTATAAATGAAGACCTCATTCCCGAAGACCATGTTGAATTAAGGAAGGAAGTTCAAAAGGTAAAAGAAGTCGCGAAGGAAGGAAAATGGGCGATAATTAGAAATCTAAAATTTATTGTTAGGGATAGAGACCAGAAGGATAATAATAAATAGGAATTTGGGACAGTCGGGATCCTTTTTTGGAACTGTCGTGGCTTTCCATATCGCAAAGGTCCCATGATAAGTTGGATCCCAAGTGATATTGATATTATTTGTCTAGTTGAAACCTGGGATCATGAAGATTCTAAGGTCCCCTAACATAGAAGGTTTTGTCTTGTGGTCGACATGGAACAAAAAGTCCCACTGTAGAGGAATAGAAGGCATAGCTTGTTATATTAAAAAGAGCATTTCTCCTCACATTCAACTTCATAAGATCAACCCTTGCAATCAGTACATATGGATAGAAATTTCAAACACCAATGCTAAGAAGATGTATATAGAAATATGTTATTTTGCACCTATTAATTCTACTTTTTATAAGAAAAACAATCTAGATAGAAATTGTCCCTATAATAATTTAGAACAAGATATTTATAGTTTGAAAAAGGAAGGTAATATCCTTCTGCTAGGAGACTTTAATGATAGGATTGCAACTAACCAAGCTACTCTTTTAAGCAATGATTCCAACCATAATCCTTTATGGCTAGATGAGGACCTTGTTTTATCTAATAGCTAAAAACGAAGCTCTAAAGACCTAATTGAGAATTTGTTTGGTATTGAGTTGGTCAAGCTATGCACCTCTCAAGACCTAATAATTTGTAATGGAGTAATGAAGTGTCCAAACTCCAACCAGATGACTTGTATTCATGGGCTAGGTAGTACTGTCATAGATTATGTGATATCTAATATCCATGTTTGCAACCAAATAATAACTTTTGACCTTTTAAATGACCATGAACCTGACTCTGATCATAGACCTTTAACCCTAACTCTAAACTTTTCCATGCACAGGAGCGCCATTGAAGAGAATTCTGATAATCAAAGGCAACTGCGCTTTGACAAAATTAAAGTTGACATTTTCTTAAAGGATTTAAATATTGAATTACATCTCCTAACTTATAAGGAAAACATTGAAGACCTCTATCACAATTTTACAACTACCCTTTCCACTTCTATTAACGAGTTCTCTTTTGAGGTGTTATGTACAAAGAATAATAGAACAACCAACCCTTGGTATGATAAAGAATGTAAAATTGTTGGGAAATCCATTAGGGATGCTTCTAATGAGTCCTTAAAAATGGATAAAATCAATACGTACAAATCCCTAATTAAAATGAAAAAAGGTACTATATCAATAAAAGGCAAGAACAACTTTCACAACTATCTAAGTTGGATCCTAAGAAGTTATAGAGGCAAATTCCAAACCGCAATACTAAAGAAAATAATACAATTCCCTTAAGAGAATGGAATTCCTACCTTAAAATTATTTACAAGTTTCCTAATGCCATGGACACCATTCATATTGTCCCTACAGAGGATGAAGTTTTTTCTTTGGATGACATAGAGTTTAGGGTTACGCAGCTTGCAAATGTGAAAGCTAAGGACATTGAAGGCTACCAAGCTGAAATTTTTAAAATCAAAGGGGCTATACTCATTCCTCACATACACAAGCTCTCCAATTTAGTAGTCAAACAGGGCTTCCCTAAACCCTGAAACCAAAGCCTCGTTGTTCCTATTTTTAAAAATGGGGATAGAAACATTCCCTCTAATTATAGGACCATTATGATTAGGCTGATTTTATCCAAGCTTTATGGAATTAATTTGGAAAAGAAGATAAGTCTTTGGCTAGAAAGTCACGGTAAAAGAGCTAAAGGCCAGGCCAGGTTTGGGAGATATCATTCAACTGTGGACTATCTTGTTACCTTTAGGATCATTGCATATGAGTTCTGCAATACTAAAACCAATCTTTTTTGTTGTTTTGTTGACTTTATAAAATATTTTGACACGGTTCCTAGGAAAAACCTTTGGAATAGGTTGGAAGAGATAAAAGTGTCTTTCAAGTTGAGGATCGTTGCAATAAGGTTGTATGAGAACTTTATTTTCAAGTTCAAAAACACTGAGGGCTAGTTGAAAAAGATTAAATGCAATATTGGAGTCAAGCAAGGTTGTCACTTGTCCCCTACCCTTTTTGGCATATACATTGAAAAGTTAGAAGATTGTTTGGAAGAAGCAGGTTGTGTCGGTCCTACTTTCACTGGTATAGTCATCAATCTTCTTCTTTATGCTGGTGATATCGTTCTTGTGGCAAGGAGTACCCACGATCTTGAAAACCAACTAAGAATACTCAAGGATTTTAGCTCCAATATGGGTATGATTGTTAATACTGGCAAGACTAAGGTCATGATCATTAAATCGAATAAGATCACTTATGATACCTTCGTATATGAAAACAACTTGGAGGAAGTGACTCCATACAAACATCTTGGAATCGATATTCACCACAAGCTCAACTGGAATTATAGCATTGAGAAAAAGGATTATTGGGGGATGGAAAGCTTATTATGAGATTGAAAACAATTGTAAATCAACCAAAATTTGGATTTGGGATAAGAAGAAACTCCTCTTTGAGACTCTTATTACGCCTATCATTCTTTATGGATGTGGAGTATGGGGTTGTAGTATCTCCCGTGAATCTTGGAGAAAGATAGAGAAAATACAAAAGAATTGTATAACCTATAATCTCAAAATTAAAGGAAATACGCCCTATCCTATCCTCCTCTTAGAGGAAAGCCTATCCCTCATTGAGAGCACGACTATGACTAGATACCTAATTTATAAGAACAAGTTAAACAACATGGAAGACAAGAGGCTTCCTAAATTTTCTTCAAAATCCAGTTGTAACCACCATCAACTCAAGCGAGGATGGCATAAAGATGCCTAGTCTTGGTTAAACTATTGGGGAATCATGGAAGACACCATTTTGAAAAATAAGGATACTATTAAAAATATCATCAGATCAAAATTTAAGGAGAAAATGTGGTGTGATAAAGAGTTAGAGGAAAAATGAAAATTAAGGTATTATAAGGATGTAATCAACCCTAATCCAGAAGATCAAAATTATCTCTTTGTTTTGACAAGTGTAAAGATAGTGAAACTGGGAGTTGGTCAATTCCTAAAACTCTCTCAGATGAAAGAGTGTGTCACCTTTGTGACACTAAAAAAGTTGAAGATGAAAAGCACTTTCTTTTAGATTGTCCAGCCTATTCCCAAAATATATCTCAATTTCAAAATATTTGTCACACTACCAACCTCCTAACATTTTAACTCAACAAAACTATGGTGATCTTGGAAAGCTTCTTTTAATGTTTTTCGAGCACATAAACAAAATTTTAAAGAATTGCAAGCTAGCCCTTACCTTTTTAAGGTCCAAAAGACCAATTAATCATCATCATCATCATATAATTTCAAAATTTTTAAAAATAATTGTTTTAAAACTTTATTTAATACAAATAGATATAAAATATTAATTAAAATATTTTATTAAAAAAAATCAAAATCAAAGTAAATTGAGTTTTAAAAAGATTACAATAAGTAAGTATAAAATAAATGAATGAAAAGCAAGAAATATGTTGATTGTGTGTTTCAAGTTTCAAGACATGATGATGACAATATAAGCAATCACTAATTTTTAAATTTAAAGTTTTATAAAAAATGAAATGCATGAAATATGCCACTTGTGTGTTTTTAGGCATCATGTAGAAATTAGAAAACTAAACAATTTATTAAAATTGATTATTTTGAAAAATGCATTATTTGTTTCCATAGTTTTATAAAAGATATCGATAATTATTAAGAAATTTTAATCATATTTATGGATAAATTAGTTAGTAACAAACAATTTGTTTATCAAATTCCATTTTTATTACATAGATTAATTAAATTATAGTTTTAAAAAAAATCTAAGTCAACACAAAACTCATTGCTATATAATTTGAGGGTTGCTATAGTCCCAAGGCCTAATTATGAATAAATTAGTTAGTGACAAACAGTTTGTCCATCAAATTCCACCTGTGTTACATAGATTAATAGATTAATTAAGTTATATATTTGAAAAAAATCTTAGTCAACCCAAAAACTCATAACTATAATGTATAGTCCAAATTCCATTAATGATAATAACACTATTAAAATTAATTTATTATTAATTATGAATAAATTATTAAATTATAAATTAATTAATTAGTGACAAACAATTTGTCCATCAAATTTCACATGTGTTAAATAGATTAACATATTAATTAAATTATAGATGTGAAAAAATTCAAAGTCAACCCAAAAACCCATTACTATAATCCCAGAATCTAGTATAGTCCAAATTCCATTAATGATAATAACACTATTGAAATTAATCTATTACCAATTATGAATAAATTAGTAAATTATAAATAAATTAATTAATAACAAACAATTTGGCCATCAAATTTCACCTGTGTTACATAGATTAATAAATTAGTTAAATTATAGATTTGAAAAAAATCATAATCAACCCAAAAACTCATTACTATAATCCGAACCTAGTAACTCATTACTATAATCCGAATCTAGTATAGTTCAAATTCCCTTAATAATAATAACAACACTATTGTTAGGTCCAAATTCAATTAATTAAAATGTAAATTTGAAAAATAATGATATTAACATTATTATTAAAATATTCTAATGTTTAGATTTTGTGGTTGGGTACTTCAATACAATCAAATTAAAACTGACTTTCTAATTATTCGAATCAATCAGATTAAAGATGGGTCAAGATAACGCACGATGATGACAACATTGCTTCTTTGTTTTTAAGATCTGAAAACAACGGCGAAAACAACTGCCTTAAAAACTTATAATCATCAAAGAAAATAATATTCAATTCTCGCGTTCACGTGGAGCCGTGGCAGAGGAAAAACAAGGATTCGAAACCTAACTGGATTCTGAAGGATCATGGAAGTCAATATTTTCCCGCTTTTTTGGGGATCTCTGAAATATAGATACGTGCCGATATTTCCCGTGCAGAATAATTCATAGTTCAGAGAAGGAATAAGCCTGAAATCGTGCAGGATTGATGCCTGAAAGATCTGTAACTTCACGAAAAAAATACGTCTTCAACTGTAAATTGCATCGATCCACCCACCCAACTAAGATCGTGCGGAAAACGCCTGTATTCCAGGTTTGCCGAGCTTTGTGCACGTCTTAGGACTGGAATCAATTGAAGATTAAATAAGGGCTTAGGCTAGCCAGCAATTAAATCGTTTTGTTTCCGGTATTTCTTCGAGCACCATTTTGGTCCAAATACGGCAGATGAAATGATAAGGATGTCAAAATTGTAATTTCATTTTTGGCATTTTTTCAAGCACCATTTTGGTCCAAATACTGCAAATGAAATGATAAGAATCTCGAAATTGGAATTTCAAATTTTCTAATTTCAACTACTCAAAACTGGTTTTGAATGAATCCAGACTTAAAACTGGTTTTGAATGAATCCAGACTTACAGTTTAGACAAATACATTAATTAAATTAAATTGGAAAATTTCGTGTTCATAGAATTCCGAGAAATAAAGCAATTTAATCGACAGCTTCAAAAATAAATGGGGCAAATAAATTACTGTCAAAAACGGAATTTTAATTTTTCAAATTGCACCCTCAGAAACCTCCCAGACACCGAACAGTAATCTTCATCACTAAAATCTTTGATTTCTCCACCACTGAAATCTTCAATTCCATCTTTCTTTCTAATTTTCTGACTGAATTTTGCACACAACTTTTCCCAAAACAATTACTGAAATCTTCAATTCCATCTTTCTTTTTAAATTTCTGACTGAATTTTACACACAACTCTTTCCAAACCAATTGACAAAAAAAATCCGAGACAGTTTAGAATACTGTCAAAATAAATTGTCAATCAAAGTCAAAATAAACTGCTAATCGAAATCAATTGGAGGGTTGAATATAAAATTAGAGCTTATCTTGATCACCTACACTTAAAAAAAGCACTCATGGCGCTTAGCAAAAGAATTTAGTTTGACTTGGATTCTGAGAGGATATATAGGAAGAGAATGTAATTTGAATCAAAGGGTGTATATTGGATTTGGGTCCAGTTCAAATGGTTAATTGGAGGACTGTTCTTTCTCCTGTCTTGATAATTTTTTAATAAAATATATTGTTAACAGAAATTCAAACTTCCATTATATAAAAAAAATTATTTAATTTTGAAAAATAAAATACTTTTGCTCTTTCATGCTTATGCTCAATACTCTACAGCTATCAAAGTTATTTAATTTATTTAAAATACATAGCTATACACAGATTTGAATCTCTTCATGAAGATTTCAACTCTACATAATTATATATCTACTTAATGATGCATAGCTCTTGACTGTCTCTCCTCATCTATGCTCATATTACAACATTATCTGTTTGAAGTGCCAAACAAGTTACCAGAACGATCACTTTCCACCATTTGTGGCAAACCTGTGCCAACACTTCCCAACAGTTTCCTAAAGAAAACTTGTTCAAATGCTACCTTAGCAGAAGGTACAAGAAGAGGCAGAAAGACTCAGGAAAAACTAGATTCAAAGTCTAGATTGCATCCACTTGCCCTAGTTGCAAGAGCAAATAAAAGAAAGTCTATATTGATGTAATGCAAAGATAGCTTTGTATCCCAAAGCGTAGTATTTCTGAGCTTGAAGCAAAGTGAATACAATATTTTTTGAGATTAAATCCAATAGAGCATACATGTATTTTTACAGAATAAATACAACGGAGCACACATGTTTTCAGAAGAAAAAAAGACAATAGTGAAAAAACAAAAATCCCTAACAAACTCCACAGTAGACCATAACAAGGCCTTCACCAGATGCATAACCATTAATTCCGGAGCATCCCTGCCTAAGGGAACGCTTGTATCTCAGAATTTGATCCATGCATAGACTTCTGTATTTGTAGTCAATATACAGAAGCGTTTCCCTCCAGCTCGATACATTCTGTTAATGGAAGATTATTTTGGGTTCAGTGGCAGTAGCAGTCCTACCATCCTTTACAGCCAAAGCAATAAGGATAATCAAGAGCGGGTAGCTGATTGTAGTAAGACTCCAGTTGATTATGAGCTCCCTCAGCAGAGAAACTTTGTGCTTATCAGTCTGCCAGGCCACCGCTGCTCCTGCACTCTGCACGCCTTTATAGAATCCACTGTATCTGCTCAGAGTCTGGGAATCATCTGCCAAAGCTCCGATCGTCCAATAACACAGAGTCTGGAACATGGAGTCCAGTAATCCATAGCTGAAATATAGAACAAATGGCCCTGCAAAAGCAGCGCCGGACCCTCTGAAATCTAACACCTTTAAGGGCTTATCTCTGCTATATCTCAGTTGATTGGCGAGCCCACCTCCCCAAATCGCAGTCCCCAGCACTGCAACGATGGCCACGCCCAGAAACCCTCTTTTCCTCCTGCTCTGGAAGCTGAAATCAAGAACATACCCAATTGCCACAGACCCGAACATCTGTGCTGCCCAGTAAAACACATTGTTGAACCCTCTGGTCCTCACCGTAAAAATCTTGCCATTGACGTTATTGAATTGATATGTGTAAAAGAAGTTGCTGGCCCATGAAGCAGGGACGAGCAGCAGCAATTTCCAGTTGAAGAATAGCTTGAGAATTTCGATGGCCTCAGTGCTGACATTGGAGTACTTAATCAGGGTAGCCCGGCTGCCATCGCTCCTGACCACTTGGCTGGGTGGAAGCAAGGTCAAACTCAGAAAAGCCCCAAAGGCCATGAAGCACATGAAGGCTATATAGGTCCCGTCGCTCACAGACCCGGCCGTCCTGTGATAATTCAATATAAAGGGAATGAAGCCGCCTATGACTCCTCCCAGATTGAATATACTCCAGAAGAGAGAAATGTATCTGCCCTTCTTGTCCTCTGTCGGATACGAGGTCATGATCGATCCCTGTCCGGCCCAGAGCAATCCAGCTCCGACGCCCAGAATCCCACCTGCAATAACAGCAAACGTCTCGTTCTGGTGGTGATTGTAGTAGAGAAACGAACCGGCATAGAGCACATAAGTGGAGCAGCCTACGAAGAGGGTCGCATGAGGGCCGAGGAGGTTGTAAATCCCGCCGCCCAAAATGCCGAACACTGCAAACGTCGTGTACAGGGCAGTGTTGGCATCGTTCGCGGCCTGGTCATTCTCCTGCCCGCCTCCCCCCATTCCGGAGAGGGCGTTGAACATGCCCGGGCAGCAGAAGCATACCAGCGCAATCAAGACCACCTGAGTCACGGGGGAATTGTAGCGGAACCATTTGGAATGAGAAACCTCCTCACGGGGTTCCTCTTCTTCTTCCTCTTCATCGCGACTGCCCTCTTTTCCATTTGACACCATGGGGAGATCAATTTTCAGCGGATTTCTAAGCAGCCGAAGAATCCCTAATCCAATTCACTTTCAGATTTTTGTGGATGCCTAATAATTGGCCCTGGGCTTTGACAGCTCAAATCAGAATACCTGAGCTGCCCAGCTTCGGATTTTTGCGAGAATGAGGAGCCCAGTGCAGCCCGCTGTAATGGGGATTCTTGATTTATGAGCAGCCCGCCCTTTAACAAGAATCCTGAATGAACAACTTGGATCTTTCTAACCGCTGTGCGCACTACCCTGTCAGCCACCCCTGTCACCCACCGTCACCCCTGAGCTGAGCCCGTCTGTAGATTCGGGTGAACGGAGGGCGCAGCTACAAAGTCAATTGGGCCCTCGGATGACCCGAATGTATAAGGATGGCCCGCCATGAGCCCTGGGTGTTAGCCAGATTTGAGGGGATTTTGACCATTTTCGTCTTCACATTCCGGTGGCATGCATGGGTTCGAGGCAGATTTTAATAACGCTCGGATGATGCGTATTGCACTTTCCATCTTGTCTCCCATCGCGTATTGGCATTTATCTTGATAAAATTAAAATTTATTTAATAACAATAAACTTAAAGCCTCTCCATGCTTATCTTGATAAAATTAAAATTTATTTAATAACAATAAACTTAAGGCCTTCTCCATGCTTATCTTGATAAAATTAAAATTTATTTAATAATTAAATCAATTGAAGGATTAATTTATATTATAAATCTTGATAAAATTAAGACGTCGCATTTATTAATTTAATTTATTGATATAAAATTTTATTTTAAATGTATTAGATTTGATTAATTTAAAACATATTATAAATAATTTAATATTTAAAAAAAAAATTGGACTCTTTTGACTGGAGAATCATTTAAATTTAATATTTATTTTCCTGGAAAGTTGCAAAGTGGAAGAATCACGTTATCATTATTTCAAATTTAATATTTATTTTACTGGAAAATCACATAATCATTCATCTTTGCTTAACAAATTTTATAGAGAGAATTAAGTTATCATTAATTTAACAAGTTAATTCATTAAGTTATCATTTATGGGTGAATAAAAATTTTAAAGTGTTCACAGTGGGATGTGACAAGTATTTGAATTTTAAAAGGTAGGAAATAAAAATGTTGTAGGATAAAGGTTATACAAAATGTTGTAGGTTAAAGGTAGGAAATAAAAATGTTGTAGGTTAAAGTTTTTTCATCATGTTGAATCTATTTATGCATTTAGAAATGGATTTTGAACGAAAAAAAATAGTGATTTGTGTAAATTTATATGGCCGGATTTCGGTGATAAAAATCATTTCGTAGAACAACTAGACAACACCAATAAAAATTGGAAGAAGAAACTAATAAATTCAATATCAACACTTAGCCAATACAAAGGAACGCAAGAAATAGTAACATCCAATAGTCATAAAGAATCCACAACACACAAGTATGGATGGCATCCAAGGTAGGTGCCTTAAACTTTTTATATGAAGAATGTTACAAATATACAACATGGAAGTTGCAGCCACCTGCTTGCAATTCTATTACAGATGTACAAAGAGTCTAAGGCAAACAAGCTTCTACCTATTGCCTAACAAAATTGTACAATCCAACCCCTGAAGCAACCATAGACTTATCTCTTACATGTCCTATCTTATTCTTGTCTTCACTCAACTAATGCAATTCGCCCCATTGTGCCCAACCCTGAACTTGGCACAACCGTAGAACTCCTTTTGCACTCTTGTGAATGATTCTCCACCTTTTGCTTCTTGCCTATGCCTTAGCACTTTTGAGGTATCCTCCTTTTATATGAGGTTTGTCGTGCACTTCCAAGGTGGACCCAAGTGCCCAAATAGCCAACTTGCTTCCCTTGGTGACTTGTCCATTGATAGTCCACGTCCAACAAGTGCCCCTGGTACCCAACCAACAATTCACCCAAGTCTTCCCAAGTGTGCCCAAGTTGACCCAAGTTTTCCCGGTACGTTCATCTAGGTCATCCCAAATTTGCCCAATGCAACTCGTCTTAGTTTGTCCGTCCAAATCGTCTCGATCCATTTGTTCAACTCATCTGGGTCAACTCGGTCATTTCCTCCAACTAGGCCCAAGTGCACCCAGTGCCATGTTTATGGACAAAGTTTCCCGCAACAACCTTATTTACCTTCTCTAGCCAAGTTATCTTCAATGCCTCTCTTGGTACATCCAACTAATGCGAGCTACTAATGTCTACGGTGCACCCTGTATATGAGTAGGGGCACCCAACTTATCCATGGTGCACCTTACCAATGAGCCAAGGCACCCAAAACCAACTCATATAAGGCATCAACCTTTCGTCATGCATGTCCATGCCAGTCACTGACCATTCAGGCGATTGTGCAATGGAAGCACCCAAAGCCACTCAAAGTGAGGACCTTACATCCTCCCCCACTAAAAGTCGTTGCCATCCTCAACAACATTTTCAAGAACTTGTTGTCCTCAAGTCCATTGTCTAGACCCATGCATCCATTCATGATTGGCTCTTCCAATTGCTCTACATTGTTCATTCCAAAATTGTCATGCAATTGCCCTCCATCTCGTTTCTTCCATTGGACAAGTGCCTTTTCCCAACTTCTGTCAAGAACGCCTCTTGGATGTCTTCTTGTTGCAGCTGCAATCTAAGTCCAACAATGTTATCACTGCAATCAACCTCCATCAAGAAGATCATCAAAATGTCCAAGTGTTGCATCATTGAAACCTACTACTGCATTAGTGCTTTGACCAAATTTGTCATGCTTCTGTACATTGAACCCTCCATGCCTCAAACTAGTCAGGTGGTCAATTTGACCATCGTGCCCAAGTCATAAAAATGCACTTCTTCATGCCCAAAATGATCACTTTGTGTTGCACGTTAGTGTGCCTATACAACTCTATTGGACCTAGGCAAGGTCACCACCATTTCCTCAAAACTATCAAGTCACATCTTGCAACCCAACACTCTAACTTCTTCATTGAATTTGGCACATTTTATTGGTGCCCTTAGGCTCCACTGCCAACTCCTAGGCAATGGATCTCACTAAGATATACAATCATGAAGAGGGTGGCAGATGGTTATTACAGTCACTACCTTCAAATGCTCCAATAGTTTTTCCAAAGTTCTCTAAGTCAGATGAGTCAAACGGAAGACTTCCATACCTCTTTCTTAAGAGAGGCATGTCCACAC
Organism: Picea engelmannii; assembly: GCA_009831015.1. Classification (NCBI taxonomy): domain Eukaryota; kingdom Viridiplantae; phylum Streptophyta; class Pinopsida; order Pinales; family Pinaceae; genus Picea; species Picea engelmannii. The sequence continues at coordinate 2,370 of ML824408.1, read as the reverse complement.
CAATAGTTCTCTCACCTTCAACCAACAATCCCATGATCTCTGGGTCATCCTAGCAATCATCCTCAAACTGCCCAAGGAGTGCTTTGGCTCATCCTAGGTCCCCATATACGAAGGTGAGAGAGTATCTTCCATGTCAACTTGGTCTATTTTCCTCCCTGCACCATCTAGGTTGAATGCACATGTTTTCTTGGTTGTCTCCATCCATACACATAAAACTAAACTTCCTTACTCCTCCAAGAAAGTGTCCATTGCTTCGACATTATCGTTGGCGCTGCACAAGGAAAAGTCTTCACCTCTTCCTCAAAGCTATCAAGTTGCCTCCTAACGCTCCACACATTTTTCAAGGCACCCATGCATTAATGCCTCCTTTTCCATTGTCTTATGTCTTGGACAACAATCTGCCCAACCTAGCATCAATGTGGAGAAGAGGATGCCTTGTTGCAATCACAAATTTCATCCTTCTAACAAAACTGCTCCTCCTATCATGTCTTCCCTTTCACAAAACTTGGCACCTATACAAGTGCCTTAGGCTCCATTCCCTGCACCTATGCAATGAGCCACCTATGGCTCTGACCAATTAATGGAAGATGGTAGGTGGTTTTTGAGGCCACCTCTAACAGTTGCAACAATGCTTTGCCTAGTGTCCACTATGGGATTTGTATTTAAAGTGAATTGTTTTTCCTGACATGCTTCCAAGAACTTTCCCAAACCTATTGTCAAGGCACCCAAAACATCCAATGTTGTCTTTTATATATGCTGCACTTGGGCAACTCCTAAGGCTGCTAGATTTGCCCTCAAAATTGGTTGCACTTGGACTTATTCCAAGTCTTCCAACTTCCTCTTCTAGAACAATCCATTGTAAAATGATTCTAGTAACACTGGAAACAAGAAACAATCTTACATCTAGACTTAGGCAATTTCAGCTGCGCCATGTATGAAAAATTGTCTGTCTTTGTTGCCTGTTGTACCAAGACACTAATTTTGTGTTTACCAATCTTTGAGCCACTCTATGGTCACTTGTTGAACTCATCCCAAAGCTTGCTACTTTTTTTTAAGTTCTCCCAAATGTGATGAAGAATGCTTGAATTGCTCTAATAATATGCTTTGATACCACTTGTCACAATAGTGGCAGCGGTGCAATAGTGGCAGTGGTGAAGAGAACCAAAACTTCTACTTTGATACCACTAGACATGGTAGTGATAGTGGTGAAGAGCACCAAACTGTCTCAAAATCAAACCTGCTACCACTTTTCATGGACTTACAATGTGCATGAATTTTTCTTTGCAAACTTGAGTTTCCTCCCAAATTTGTTTCAGCACCTAAGGTCATGCACCACTACCTTTCCTCAACTACAAGGGCTTGGCCAACATGCACCTACTACAACTAGACTACACCTCTTCACTTAAGTTATGCCCATAACTTTGCCTTAAGCTACAACTATCAATGCAACCTAGTCATACTCAACAAAGTTCATTCAATAGTAGGCACATGTCTAACCATGGCCTTTAAAACATCTCAACAATACTTAAGACTTAGCGAATATTAACACTTAGCCAACACAAAGAAATGCAAGGCACATTAACATCCAATAGTCATAAAGAATCCATAGCACACAAGTATGGGTGGCACCCAAGGCAAGTGCCTTAAACTTTTATATGAAGAATGTTACAAATATACAACAAGGGAGTTGTAGCCACCTACTTGCAACTCTATTACAGATGTACAAAGAGTCTAAGGAAAATAAGTTTTTCCCATTGTTTAATAGACTTGCACAATCCAACCCCTGAAGCAACCACAATCCTATCTCCTACAAGTCATGTCTTCTTCTTCTTGTCACTCACCCAGTGCAATTCACCTGATTGTTCCCAACCCCGAACTTGGCACAAAGGCATAACTCATTTTGCACTCTTGTGAATGACTCTTCACTTGTTGTTTCTTGCCTATGTCTTAGCACATCTATGTCGTTCTCTTTTTATATGAGCCTTGCAATGCATGCAAGTTCCTTAGTTCTAAGGTGGACCCAAGTGCCCACATAGCCAACTTGCTTCCCTTGGTGACTTGTCTAACAACTGTCCACATCCAACACGTGCACCTGGCAATGCACCCAACTTTGCCTAAGTGCACTTAAGTCATCCCAAGTGTGTTCGGTCCATCCATCCAAGTGGTCCCAACTCTATCCATCCAACTCATCTTGGTCTGCCATCGTCTGACTTGGCCTAAGTGCACCTAGTTCGTTTGATTCCATCTAACTTGGCCCAAATGCATCTGAGCCACCTAAGTCCATCCAACTTAGCGCAAACCCGTTCAAATATGCTTGAATCCTCTGAGTCTGCTTGGGTGCGCCCAAGTGCAAGTGTTGGATGTGTGCGC
>ML824407.1:79831-98478 GCA_009831015.1 Picea engelmannii | reverse complement strand
TTTTTAACACATCCTAATTTCCAATAGCCATTAGGGTTAGGGTTTTTGCATTCCCAAATTACCCATTAGGGTTACGGTTTTTGCATTCCCAAATTACCAATTAGGGTTAGTTTTTAGAACCTTTAAAATCCACTTATGACTATCTCCACACTAAATTCCACACAAGACTATATCCACACGTGTGAGTAAGCGACATTGGCATGGTTGGGTTGGATGGTGGTGAGATTCAATGCATGTCTATTTCTTAGTGTGTGTATTTTTCTTGAAGACTCAATGTCATAATGTCCCATTAGGGTTCTTGGTAACCAACACACTGAGAAAAGGAATAATTTTGTTTTGCTTAACCTCCATGGTAAATTTTATTTAGTCCAATTGGATATTAAGGTGATCAATGAATTTTTTTATCTCATCTCTTTTATGGGACTAAATTAAGTTTTTTTCGTGGTCAAATCTCTTCCAATATTTGGCCTCAAGAGGATAAGACTCAATAAATGTATTCTCAAAGTATTCCTTTATGTGATAATCACTTTCTTAGCTTAGTTAACACTTACCATATAGATATTGGATTTACCTTTACATGCATCGTTGATAAAAAAAATCCATCCTTGACCAAATGGTATTGGTTTTCTCTCCTCATGAAGATAACATCCCTCGTGTAGGGGTTCCCAATCACTACACCACACAATCAAGTGGCACGCATTCACCTCCACTTCATCATTGTAATTTGTACTAATGGAAGCATCAATTTTACAATTCCTAGTGAATTACTGTAATATTCCATTTATAAAATAGTATGCATAACATAAATAATCAGCTAAAAATGGAAGATAAACAATTATATAACCAGAACAACACCACAATAATACCAAAATAATACCATAATTACACCAGAAAGATCACTTTTATTATTGAGAGCAATGTTCACTTGCCTCTTCGAGGGGGAAACCTCCAGTAGAGAAGCGCTGTATTACAATAATATCCAAGACAAACTTCTCATACCCTCGACTCCTATTTATACTAAATATGTCTATCAAAAGAACAATCTAGAAGAAGATCCTTCTAGAAGCAGAAGCTTCTATTAAGTCTTCTTACATTGGACTTATTCTTCCTTATTGCTAGGCATTATTAATATTGACCTTTATTATATGGAAATATATTATTCTACCTACGTGAGGGGTTAGGTCCCTAACATGTCCTCCCCCTTAAAAATAGCCTTGTCCTCAAGGCTTGAGATGAGGAAATTGCTGCAGAATAGTAGCTGGTTCCCAAGTGGCATCTGTTGGAGTTGTATCTTTCCACTAGACTAACACTTCCTTGATGGTTCGCTGACGTAGAAGACACTCACGCTGGTCCAAATCTGCTTGTGGTTGTAGCCAAATGGAGCCTTCTTCATCCAACTCGGGAAGGTCGGTTTGAGTTTGGCACTTAGTTCCAATCACCTTCTTTAAACATGAAACATGAAAAACATGATGGAGCTTAGAATGACTGAGAAAAGCTAACTGATAGGCCACTTGTCCCACACGCTTGAGGACTGTATAAGGACCATAAAATTTGGGCGCCAGTTTCTGAGAATGGTGAACCTTGAAGGAATTTTGCTTGTAAGTTTGCAATAGAAGAAACACCTGATCCCCTTTTGCAAATTGATGTTCAGAGCGACCTTGATCTGCTTGTTGCTTCATGCGATTCTGGGCCATGACCAAATTCTCTTTAAGGGTACGGAGAATAGCTTCTCGAACTGTAAGTGTTTGGTCAACTGCCTGGGCCTTCGAGACACCTGGAAAATATGAGAGAACTGAAGGTGGCTTTTGTCCATATACCACTTCAAAAGGAGTCATGCGGGTAGTTGTATGGTAAGAAGTGTTGTACCACCTTTCAACTAGTGGTAACCATTGAGCCCACTGATTTTTCCTTTTCGATGAAAAACACCTCAAATATGTTTCCAAACACTTATTGACCACTTAAGTTTGACCATCATTATGGGGATGATAAGCTCTGTTGAGATGCAATTTGGTGCCTTAGAGCTTAAACAATTCTTGCCAAAAATTGCTGGTGAAAGTTGGGTCGTGATTAGAAACAATAGAATGTGGCATGCCATGAAGCTTGAAGACCTGATCCATGAAAATTTGAGCCACAGTGGAGGCTGTAAATGGGTGTTGAAGAGCACATAAATGAGCATACTTGGAAAGACGATCAACTACCACCATGATGACTGATTTATTTCTTGATTTAGGTAAGCCTACAATAAAATCCATAGAGATATCCCACCAAATAGCAGGTGGAATCATAAGTGGTTGTAGTGTGCCAGGAGATTTGACGGTTTCGCCCTTGTTGAATTGACGTACATCACATTCAACCACAAATTTATGAATGTCCTGTTTCATACCATCCCATAAAAAGGAGCGTTTGACCCAGTCATAGGTTTTGGTAAACCCTAAGTGCCCAGTTGTGGGTGTAGCATGAAGCTTAGAAAGTATCGTGGATTTAAGTTTTGACTGGGTACTTAAATACAAACGACCTTTGTATCGAAGCTCATCATTGAGCCAAGAGTAACCTGAGGCGACTGGAGGATTGGACTGCAATTGTTGTATCAAATGCGAACTTTTGGAATCTTGTAGCCATTCCTGGCGAATAGCTTGGAGCCAATCTGGTACAATGAAGGAGAGAGAGAAAAGGGACCCTTCATCTTCATATTTCCTGGAAAGTGCATCAGCAACCACAATGTCTTTTCCTTTCTTGTAAATGATCTCATAATCATATCCAAAGATCTTAGTCACCCATTCTTGTTGCTCGGGGGAGGAAAGGTGTTGTTCCAAAAAATACTTCAGACTTTGATGATCTGTCTTAATTTCGAAGCGTTTCCCCAATAGATAAGGGCGCCAAATATCCATGGCATGCAAAATAGCCAACATTTCCTTTTCATAGATTGATTTTCCCAAATTTCACTCTGACGGTTGTTTTCTGGTAAAGGCCGACCCTCTTGCATAAGGACGACACCAATTCCTTTCTTGGAAGCATCACATTCCAGGACAAAGGTCTTTGTGAAATCAGGAAGGGCCAGGAATGGAGTGGTGCACATAGCCATCTTCAAGGTTTGAAAAGCCTAAGCAACTGCTGGAGTCCAAGTGAAAGAATTATTTTTAAGGAGAGTAGTGAGAGGTGCCGCAATATTTCCATAATTATTAACAAACTTGCGATAATAACCTGTTAAACCAAGAAATCCATGCAAGCTTTTGAGAGTCTTTGGGTGAGGCCAATCTTGCATAACTTCAATCTTTTTAGGATCCACCCTGACACCGGCCTTGCCAACAATGTGACCCAAGTACTCGACTTCTGAGGCGCCAAAAGCACATTTATATTGTTTGAGGAAAATTTGGTGCTGCAAGAGTAGATGGAGAATTTGATCCACATGGGAAAGATGAGATTGCCAAGTTTTACTATAGATGAGAATATCATCGAAGAAAACTAAGACAAAATGATGGAGAAAAGGACGAAAGACATGATTCATGAGGATTTGGAAGGTGGAGGGGGCATTACACATGCCAAAGGGCATGACCAAAAACTCATAGTGAACCTCGTGAGTTCGAAAGGTAGTATTGGGTATGTCAGCATCTTGCATACGTATCTGGTGGTAGCCAGAACATAGATCAAGTTTAGTGAAGTACTGATCACCACTCAGCTCATCCAAGAGAATTCAATGACATGAGTGGGGAACTTGTCCTTGATGGTGAGCTTATTGAGGGCATGTAAGTTGGGACACATGTGCCAAGTACCTTATTTCTTAAGTACCATGACCACAGGCAAAGAATAAGGGCTGGTACTGGGGAGGATAACACCCACTTGGAGCAATTCTTGCACTATTTTCTCAATTTCATTATTTTGGGAAAAGGAGTGGCGATAAGGGAGAACATTGGGAAGAAGACTGCCAGGAACAAGGGGAATGGAATGATCATGAACACCACGAGAAGGAGGAAGGGCCTGAGAGGTGGAAAAAACAACTTTATGTTTGGAAATGATAGCTTGGAGGTCAGGATGCACAAAGGGTGTCTCAATGACTTGAATAGAATGGAGTTGAGAAATAATACTGTAGTGGATTTTCTTGAGGAGATTTTCCATACGATGGGAACCAATGATCTCGGGAGAACCAACTGTGAGACCTTGGAATTGATAATTTTGTCCTTCCTGTTGGAATTGCATGGTTAATTCCTTAAAATCCATAAGAATGGGACCCAAAGTGCGTAACCATTCAACACCTAGAATAATGTCACAATCGCCTATGTCAATGACAAACATATGAGATTTCAGTTGGTAATGTCCAATTTGAAGAACAACATTTTCACACCACCCACCACATTTCATGGACCCACCATTAGCTATCATGATTTTAAAATTATTGACAACACGAATATAGCAATTGGTTTCCTGGGCAATGCGATGATGAATAAAATTGTGGGTGCTACCACTGTCAACAAGGATGATGACCTTCCTGTGCTTAATGTATCCAATGAGCTAGAGCGTTTGGGGGGCCGAGAAGCCAGTGAGGGAATGTAAGGAATAAGTGGTTCAGTAGGCTCTTGAGTGGCATCGGGAAGGGAGGGTTCTTCAACAAGGGGAACTGTCACATCCTCTTCAGAAAGATCTTCTAAGATGTTCATAAATAGTTTTTGTTCCTTACACTTGTGCCCCGTAAAATATTTTTCATCACAATTATAGCAAATACCCTTTAGTTGGCGTTCATCCATTTCATCCCTAGTTAGTTTCTGGACCTTGAGGGGAGTAACAGGGGGGTTAGGATTAACGGGTCGAAGGCGAGGAACAAAAGGGGTTTTTTTGTTCTGGGAAAAAACAACTTGTTGGGCCTCTTTCGCACATTTAGTAGCTTCCAACCAAGTGGGAGGGAGGGCCATGAGAAACTGGGATCGTATTTCATCCTTGAGACCACTGATAAAGCATTCATGGAAGAACGCATCTGACATGCCCTCTGTTTGAAAGGCCAAATGCTCAAAAGCAGTGATGAAGTCTTCCACTGTGCCTGACTGTTTCAACTTGGTCAAATGACCTAGATAGTGGGTATCAATATCAAAGTAGGCATAGAGCTCATCAACAAACTGGGTCTAGCAATATACCCTTGACGTGAATTTTTTCTCCATTGCCACCATTGCTAGCGTTTAGGATCTAAATAGAGGATAGCATAGCAAAGTTTGGCCAACTCGTCAGTAATACCATGCAGAGAAAAATAGTGCTCCATTTGAGTGACACAACCTGTAGGATCGGAGCCATCAAATTTATTGACCTCTACATGGGGAAGACGCGGTTCACGATGAAAGGAGTTGGAGTGAAAATGTGGAGACTGAGAGGAATCAACAACATTGGGTTGTGCTGATGAAGAAGGACCCATAGGGCGGTTCAACAATTGATTGACAATAGATTGGAGGGAGTTCAATTGGGCTGTGAGGTTGGATTCCAAGGTGTCAATTGAAGAATTGGTGGAATCCAGCTGAGATGTGAGATATTCGATGGCGACATGGGCTTGATTGACGAAATTTTGGAGATCTTGGTTGCGAGTGGTGGCCATTTGGAGAGGGGAAGTGTGGGTAAGGAAAAAATGGGTGGGTGGGTCCACAAATAAAAAAGACTTAGAAGTGATAGGTACCATGACAATGAGTGCTTGCCGAGAAATATAATGGGATAGGCGACAAATAGGGAAATTGGGAAGGGGTCAGGTCCATTGAAACAAAAAGGATTAAAAATGAAGGGTATGACTACGATCAGGGAGAAAAGGGGAATCCAATGGAATAGGTCCCAAATAAGTGTGTTGGTGAGACGACTATACTCTTTTTTTTTTTTTTACTCCTGTAGAGTTATACTCCGGCTTGAAGAATACTACAGTGATGAAATTCCCAAATTCTTAACATGAAGAAATGTGTAGTAATTTCACAACCAAAACGCAGAAGGAACATGTGTGCGACAATAGATCTTGTCCGTTCTGTTATTTTTTTTTTTGTGTTTCTGTACCTAGGGGTAGTATATTCAGGGTTTCTACAGACAAGGGTTTTCCTTGTGCTATAGCTCTCTGATATAAGTGTGGGGTCCAACAATAGTACTCGACCCAATATCTCAGGGCACCAACTAAGGAGGATAGACCATACCCTTAGTCGTACTACCTGACTACCTAGGTACTAGAGAGTATCTTCCTGAGTGTTTTTCTCGGTGGCACTATAATAGTCAGGCGACCGATCGATTTATCTATGGAGGGCTTTAGGAGATCTAGGTCGATCCGTAAATAGGCGTTGTCTGATGCGCTACCACTCGAAGGGGTACCAACAAGGGTTACACGGGTGGCCAACAGATGTGCGCTTAAGTACCACTTGTATTTTCTGCTTGTATGAATCCCCGACCGCGGGTTTATGCATGTAACAACAGATCTCTGTAGCTTAAAGACGTCAGAATACGTCTCTACCCTAAAAAAAAATTAACCCACAATTTTTTGCCGAGGAAGGTGCTTTGATACCACTTGTAATATTCCAGTTATAAGATAGTATGCAAAACATAAATAATCAACTAGAAATGGAAGATAAACAATGATATAACCAGAAAAACACCACAATAATACCAAAATAATACCAGAATTACACCAGAAAGAGCACTTTGATTACTGAGAGAAATGTTCACTTTCCTCTTCGAGGGGGCAACCTCCAGCAAAGAAGCACTCTATTACAATAATATCCAAGACAAACTTCTCATACCCTCGACTCATATTTATACTAAATATGTCTATCAAAAGAACAATCTAGAGGAAGATCCTTCTAGAAGCGGAAGCTTCTATTAGGTCTTCTTACATTGGACTTATTCTTCCTTATTGCTAGGCCTTATTAATATTGACCTTTATTACATGGAAATATAGTATTCTACCTACGTGAGGGGTTAGGTCCCTAACAATTACAATGCTACATCCTTATTTATCCATCCTAGTGGGTATGGACAAGGATGGTTAAGTACTTCCCATCCAATATTTATTATTATCTCCTTTAATATGAGGTTGGATTGTGAATTGGAGTGAAATATAACATTCACCTTTGTCTTCTTGACTTGAATCATGGTATGGAAGTGTTGGTTGTGGAGCCTGATTATCTTCATGATTCAGAGGTCTTGTTTTAGCCGCGTTTAGACCCCATTACCTAATATGGGGGTGTGGGAGGGATTCCCCCCCCACATCTCTCATCCGAGGGGGGGGGGGCAAAATTTTTTGGAGCCCTCCGAAGATAAATTTTTGGGAAAATTGCCTTGTAAAATATTGTGATTTGGTAGTCAATTTGGACCATTAATTATAAGGTCGCAAATCTAACGGTAGAAATTATGTCAGGGTTTTTTTCCCTAGAAGGAAACCCTCTTTTATGAGGGAATTGTATTGTAACTAGGTTAGTGAGCGAATATTGTATTTTGAGAGAGGAGATTGTGAGAGAGAGAAGAGGAAGTTTAAACATGTATGTTGTAGGTTGTATATTTTCATTTGTTGGATAATAATAAAGGAAGGACCTGCAAATTTCTCTGGTGGATGTATTCCACACTGGGTGAACCACGTATATTTGTGTCTCTATTGTATTATGAATCTTCTGTGTTTTATTTTCGCATTTGTTTTATTTTATTGCTCTACGATCATGTTTTTCTAACAACTAGTATTAGAGCGAAAGGTAACTCGTAGGAAAATAGGGTTCTTGGTTCAAGTGGGAGCAATGGTTAAAGATGGAAAATTTAAGGTCGAGAAATTTAATGGCCAAAACTACCAGTTATGGAAGATGCAAATGGAAGACTATCTATATCAGAAGGATATTTTCCTACCATTGGGCAGAAAAACAAGAATGGGAGATTCTTGACAGAAAGGCAATGGGAACGATACTGCTATGCTTGGAAATGTTGGTGGATTTTAATATTTCAAAATAAATGACAACAAAGGATTTGATGAAGGCATTGGCTAAACTATATGAAAAACTCTCGACCTCCAATAAGGTATTTCTCATGAAGCGATTATTTAATATGAAGATGTCAGAAGGTGGTTCTGTTTCCGACCATTTAAATGAATTTAATACCATTACTAATTGGATAAGTTATGTAAAAGTGGACTTTGATGATGTTGTTAGGGCGCTTCTAATCTTGTGCTCATTGCCAGAAAGCTGGAACGACTTGTTCATGCATGTAAGTAACTATGTCTCTAGTTCAAACAATATGAAATTTAATGATGTTGTTGGTGTTATCCTTAGCGAGGAAATGTGACGGAAAAGCAAATATGAAACATCAGGGAATGTGTTGACTATGGAGAAGAGAGGAAGACAAAAGATAAAGGAAAGAGATCAGGGAACCATAGGAATTCTAGGAAGAGCAGATCCAAATCCAAACTAGGAAAGATAGAGTGTTGGAATTGTGGGAAGAAAGGACATCTGAGAAGAAATCTAATTTCAACATGACATTTGGCAAGTGAAGGTTGTATATCTACATTTACAAATAAGGCGTGGAAGGTCACTAAAAGATCACTGGTAATGGCAAAAGGAGAGAAGGTAGGTACATTGTATTTATGTATATGTAATGTTGACTCTTGAATCTCTTTAGCTTCTACATGTGTGGATACAACACTGTGGCATCATAGTCTTGGACACATGAGTGAGAAGGGGATGTAGATACTTCACAAAGGAATTTGTTGCCAGATCTTAAACAAGTTGATTTGGATTTCTGTGAACACTGTGTTTATGGAAAACAGAAGAGAGTCATATTTCTCAGGGTTGGAAAGGAAAATAAGAGTGAAAAGTTAGAGCGTGTGCATACAAATGTATGGGGACCAACTCAGGTATCATCTCTTGGTGGATCTCATTATTATGTTACTTTGATTGATGATGCAACTAGAAAAACTTGGATTTATTGTATTAAAAAAAAATATGATGTTTTTGACACTTTTAAGAAATGGAAAGCTTTGGTTGAGAATGAGACATGAAAAAGTTGAAATGTCTCAGATTAGACAATGGAGGTGAATACTGCAGCAAAGATTTTTATGATTACTATTCATACCATGGGATTCGTAGAGAGAATACAGTTCCAGGAACACCACAAGAAAATTGTGTGTCAAAAAGGATGAACATGACAATCATGGAACACACAAGGAGTATGAGATTGCATGTTGGGTTTCCCTTACAGTTCTGGACAGATGTTGTAGATACCGTTGTTTACTTAATAAACATAGGACCTTCAATCTCTTTGGATGGTGACATTCCATAGGAGGAATGGACAGGTAAAAAGGTAAACTGCTCATTTATGAAGACTTTTGGTTGTGAAGCATTTGTCCATATTGATAAATAAAATAGAACAAATCTTGAGGAAAAATCCAATAAGTGTACCTTTATTGGAGACATTGTTCATGATTTTGGTTATCGCTTATGGGATTATGAAAATCATACAATCATTAGGAGTAGATATGTGGTATTCAATGAAAAGTTCATGTACAAAGATTAGTTGCAGGGAAAGAAACATGAAAAGGAAGACACAAAATACACAGTGCTTGATGAAATCAAAGAAAGTGAAATTCCAAAGGTACCATAAAATCAAAATGTACAAAAACAGGAGCATCGGGCACTTCAAACTCTTTTAAGTGTTGTTAGAAGATCTACCAAGTTTACTAGACCCCTTGAATGATACTCTCCTTCATTGTATTATTTATTGTTGACTGACTCTGGTGAACCATAAAGTTATGAAGAGGCAATGCGGGTAGACACTAAAAAGAAGTGGGAGCAAGGCATGAAAGAGGAAATAGATTCCTTGGTAAATAACCAAACTTGGGACTTGGTTTAGTTTCCTATAGGAAAAAGAACATTACAGAATAAATGGGTTTACAAGTTGAAGGAAGAAGATTGAGGCAAAAAGTGGTACAATGATAGACTTGTTGTAAATGGGTTTGCACAAAAGAAAGGTATAGATTTTGATGAAATATTTTCTCCTGTTGTTAAAATGACTTCAATTAGGACTATTTTAATTCTTGTGGCAGTAGAAGATTTGCATCTTGAACAATTAGATGTAAAAAAATATTTTCTCCATGGGGATTTGGAGGAAGAGATTTATATGCAACAACCACAGGGGTATGAGGTCAAAGGGAAGGAAAATTTGGTATACAAGTTGAAGAAGAGATTGTATGGCCTAAAGAAAGCTCCAAGGCAATGGTATTTGAAGTTTGATATATTTATGACAAAACAAGGTTATTAGATGTCATTTTGATCAATGTGTTTATTTTAAGAGGCTAGAAAATGAAAGCTATATTATCTTGCTATTGTATGTATATGACATGCTTGTTGCAGGGTCTAACATGCAGGATATAAATGTTCTAAAAAAGAAATTAGCTAATTCATTTGCGATTAAGGATTTGGGTATTGGAAAGAAAATCCTCGGTATGAGAATAACAAGAGACAAGAAAAATCGCAAATTGATATTGTCTCAAGGTGAGGACATATAGAAGGTGTTGGAGAGGTTTAGAGTGCAGAATGCAAAACCAATTAGTACACCTTTGGCTATCCATTTCAAATTAACTAAGGAAATGTGTCCCAAGACATAGGAGTAGATAGAATACATGTCCAGGGTCCCTTATTCATCAACAATTGACATCTTGATGTATGCTATGGTGTGCACAAGACCAGATATTGCACATGCAGTGGGAGTTGTGAGCAGGTATATGAATAATCCATGTAAAGAACATTGGGAGGGGAAGTAAAATTGATTTTGAGGTATTTGAGAGGTACTGCTACTCACACATTATGTTTTGGAGGTTCAAACACTGTTCTACAGGGATAATGTGATTCAAATATGGCCGATGATAAAGATAACAGGTGAAGCACCACAAGGTATGTTTTTATTGTAGGTGGAACAACAATAAGTTGGATTTCGAAACCGCAAAAGGTTGTTTCATTTTCAACAACGAAAGTAGAGTATGTTGTTGCTACAGAGGCTAGTAAATATATGATTTGGTTACAGAGTTTTATGGAGGAATTAGGAAAGAAGCAGGAGAATAACAAGTTGTACTATGATAACTAGAATGACATTCATTTTGCAAAGAAATCAACCTTCCATTCTAAGACTAAGCATATACAACTCAGGTACCATTTCATACAATCCATTTTGGAAGATGGACAATTGAAGTTGGAAAAGATACATACTAGCCAGAATCCCGTAGACATGTTAACAAAGGTAGTAACCAGGGAGAAACTGAGTTTCTGCTCAATTTCAGTTGGCCTTCAAGCATGAAGCTGAAGATGAGAAATTTTCCAGGTCCAAGGTGGATCATAGTCCAATAGGTACATCAACAATGGAGTTGTTGTGAGCAGTCTCCAAGTGGGGGATTGTTGGTTGTGGAGTCTGATTATCTTCTTGATTCATAGGTCTTATTTCAACCATGTTTGGACCCCATTACGTGACAGGGGGGTGTGGGGGGCTCCCCCCCCCCACATCTCTCGCTGGGGGGTCCATGGGGGGGCGGTGAGAGAAATTTTTGGGAAAGTTGCCTTGTAAAATATTGTAATTTCGTAGTCAATCTGGACCATTCATTATAAGGTCACAGATCTAACGGTAGAAGTTATGTTAGGGTTTTTTACCCTAGAAGACAACCCTCTTTTATGAGGGAATTGTATTGCAGTTGGGTTAGTGAGTGAATATTGTATTTTGAGAGAGGAGACTGTGAGAGAAAGAAGAGGAAGTTACAACATGTATGTTGTTGGTTGTATCTCTTCATTTGCTGGATAATAATAAAGGAAGGACCTGCAAATTTCTCTGGTGGACGTAGCCCACACTGGGTGAACCACATATATCCTTGTCTCTTCTGTGTTTTATTTCTGTAATTGTTTTATTTTATTGCTCCACGATCCTTTTTTTCTAACAGGAAGAGCTTGGTGATCCTCTTCTCCTCTCTTTGATGGATGCTACTGATGTTGACCTCCTTCTGCATTGTAGTATGAACAATCTCATCCATCTTTTCATTGTTCAAGCTAGTTCTTCGAATACATTCTTAACATGTTCTTCTTCTCGAGAATCTACTTGTGGTTCCTTGGATTCAACTCAAGATGTAGCTTCCAACCTTTCTCTTTGATATGACCATTTATGTTACAATCTTACAATGGTCCTTTGGATCCTTGCATTAGTGTATTATGGCAACAATATTCTTTGCCTCTTTGGAAAATCCTTGTTGATCTATTCATTTCAAACCACTAGGTTGTCATTTCTTCTTGTCTATATCTAAACACCTCTACTTGCACACATGCTTCATCAATGGTCTCATTTTTAAAGAGCGTCACTTGCTTCCTTAAATCATTGTGTAGACCACCAAAATAATTGATAACCACATCTAGGTTCTTGGGATATATTTCCCATTGAATCACTTGTTTTCTATGTAGTCTTGTACACTTCTATCTTTATTATGTTGGGATTAGTGGCAACGAATCTTTTGGTCCTTTTCTTACCCAATTGGGGTAGAACTAGGACCTTCTGCTTAGTAGTTGGTGGATCATGCTCTAGTCTAAGTGTCTAAGTACATTGTTCCCAACAAGTTTGGGCATGACCCAATAGCTTTAGTGGGGAAATGATATCCTTTTCTCTTCTCCTACGATATGCACATTGAAGTAAACTTCTAACTACAACAACCAGTGATTCAGCTTCATGACATTGATCTGACCTTAGTAGGTCTTGATGTTTAGTAGGTCTTGGCTTCCACTTTGAACAATGACCAAGAAGATGTTTTAGAGCTCGACCTTTCTTTATTCGACTCTTTCTCTGAGTCTTCTTTATCTTCAAATTTTTCAAGAGAGCCAATGTCCTCACTAGAACTAGAATGCTTAACAAAGGGTTTGAACTTGCTCTCTAGCCCTAACATCAATAGTGCTGCACTCTTGGAAATGTCAAAGAATTGCACTCCTTGTCTTGTAAATCTCTCATTTGATTCGTCATTTGGAATACTAACTATACTCATTGACCATGGTTTGGGTTTTACACTATATTCCCCACTTTACGCCGATTGTTGGATCTTGCAATTATTCCACAAAAACCTCTAGGAAAATTGGTATGATACTAATATGGTATTCAAACTACTATGGCTATTCAACTAAACAATTTGTCATAATAATTTTTAAAATGCAACTATGAATACAATGAGGTTATACTATAACACATAGTGATTAGTTATGATTATGATGTAATATCATAAGCATACCACTTTTAATATGAAAATTCATTGAGAAAATGAGAGAGAAAACTATAATGATAAAAAACACATCATTAACACATTAAACACATGATGTAATAAATAGCAACCCATTTTTGAATATCTCTAACAAAAAAACAAGGATCAAAATTTTACTCCTTTATTTAACAAAGGAGAGATCAAAGCTTTACAAAGAAAGATAATCACTCACTATGTAGTTGATGGATATTGTGTTTTGAATATGGTGTTACATAATCACCCCCTTCCACTGCTTTGCTTTGATAACAAACTCCTATGTTATGCTTGATTATAGAATAGTAAATTAACATAATAAGAATCAACCCCATTTTTATTGTAACTTAGTTTTTAACATGTCTTAAATCCACACCAACCATTAAGGTTAGAGTTAAATATATATTTTAAAACATATAAAATTTACATATACCTATCTCCACACATATAAGTAATGACATTGGGAAGACATCCACTTAACATTGTGGAGATTAATACATAGGTTAATTTATCGAAGATGAAACTCCCTTTCATAAACTTTTATAAAGGTACTCTTTACAATGTTGAAAAGACTCTTAGTGACTAAATCAACATTAAAAGTAACTATGTTCACAAAATTGTAATCCACAAAAATCCTTAGTAATGCTCAAAACAAAGATAAAAACTTTCCAAATCCTCAATATTCCTTAGCTGTCTTTTTCTAACTCTTAGGGCCTCAATAATGGTACGTAAGATGCCCCATTTTTGACCGAAACATAAGAAATCAAAGTCACATCCATCCACTCAATTTTTTGATTTTTTCAAAAGATTCGAACCTGTTATCCCACTCTCAATTTCACGGGCAATAAAATGGAAGGAATCGGCACGGATGCGTGTATTTCATGGCCGGCATTACTGACATTTTAAGATAAGTGACAGCGATACCTGCATCCTACCAATATAATATGGATGAAACATACCATCTTCGGGCCGAATTTCCCACAATCGGAGATACACCTGGATGATTAGAATCGAAAATCTGCATTCCTTTTCGTTAAAGACGGTGCTGGTTTTACAGAGATCTCACAGTTCGTTAGTCCACGAACGGATCAATGGCGTTCGCCTGCATTTTACAGGGTTCTATCCATTCAGCATTATCGTATAAAAGCCACCCCTGTGCTTTCCCCAGTCTAAACAAACCTTTGCGGGCTTTGAAACAAATTCGCCCCATCACATGCAAGAAGAAGACGGATGACGCAGGCCCGAAAATGGCCCAAAACGGCCTTTCGAAGCCTCTCAAGGCCCGTCTCAAAGATGGCGAGCGTTTGTATGGCGTGTTCCTACTGAGCTTCTCGCCGGTGGTGGCGGAAATAGTCGGATTCGCGGGCTACGACTTTGCCGTAATCGACATGGAGCATGGCCCGGGGGATACCATGGCGGCCCTGCCCGTGATGCAGGCCCTGGCCTCCACCCAGACGCCGGCCATCATAAGGATCCCGGACAACGATCCCGTGATGGTGAAGAAGGCCATGGACCTCGGCCCCCAGGGCCTTATGTTCCCCATGATAGATGGCCCCAAGGCCGCCAAGAGGGCCGTTTCGTATTGCCGGTACCCGCCCAAGGGCATCCGGGGGGTCGCGCATTCCGTCGTTAGGGCTTCTCGCTACGGGGTTAATGACAAATACCTTGAGGAATACGAAGACGAGGTTTTGATCATGTGCCAAGTGGAGTCTGAGGAGGCTGTGAAGAAAATAGAGGAGATCGCCATGGTCGAGGGTGTAGATTGTATTCAAATGGGTCCGACGGATTTGAGTGCAAGTATGGGGTTTTTGAACGATTTGGGGAACAAGAGGGCTAAAGAGATGTTGCAGAGGGCGGAGAAGGGTGTTTTCGGGCTTAAGAATGGGCCCTTCTTGGCCGGCTTCGCAATGCCGCACGATCCGCCCACTGAACTTCAGCGACGTGGGTATCATATGGTGTCGGGTGCTGTTGATATAGGGTTGTTCAGGGATGCGGCGATCGCTGATCTGAGGAAGCATAAGAGTGATGTGGTGGAGACTGAGGGTGGTGTCCAGCAGGTCGAGGTTTTGGATGAGGAGAGAGAATTGGAGGCCGAGAAGCTAAATGGGTGAATTCCAGGGCTACACTGGATGTTGGGGATGCAGAGTTCCTGAGTTGGGTTGGAGTGGATTGGGTTGATTTCTAGCTAGCAGGTACCCGACTGGGGCTGAAGTTTTGCAGGTAATGCATACGAATCTGTCCAACATAGTGTACAGTGATATAAATACTGTAGCTTGGTTTAATGGTAGCTTGTCATAGGTATAAAACTCAATGGTATATTTCAATAATAGGGCTGATCATAGGCATGAGTTGAAACTTGATATAGTTTATAGACTCATGTAGTGATTTGGAATGTACAGAACAAGGTAAGTATGTATTATCCTATATGTGCATTTTTTGTGTAGTTGCTAGTGTATTAGAGCGTGCAAAATCAATGTGATACTTGATGGCCAATTTGAATTTCAATGCTGTGCTATGACTTTAAAACAGACCCGTTGATCGCTCTGTCCCTTGCAATGTTTTCTTTCAGCTTTTTCAAATTTCGTTTGTTTGTCAGTGTTTATGAACATACCTCTAGGGGCTTCACTGCAAAGATGCGGACAGCCTTGGCCTTAGGGCCGGTTTTGAGGGGGTAAGTTTTCAGCCAATATCAGCCAGGACTTGCACCCGGCCTTACCCCTTTAAAACTCTTGCTATACGGGCGGGGCAAACCACAGTGCAAATCTGGTCGGCAGCTTAACACTCTTGACCTCATTAGTGAACAATGCCCTGTTGCCAAACTCTTAGTTTATTCTTGGTCATGACATTCTATTTTGTTTTAAGCTTGCCCATGTTGCCATAATGCTGCAAATTATACTTAATTCCATTTCTTTTAAAGGATTTATTAGTCTTTTCATTTTACTGAAAGAAACAAGGTGCACTTTACAACTTTTAACTTAGCATGGATAAAATGTGTAACTCAATGGTAATACATTAAATTAGAAGCTAAGTCACCTGACACGGAGACATGGGACACAGAGGACACAGAAATACGAGAATCCAACACGGGCACAGCGACCCCTGGAAGCAGGACACGTAGGACACGTTATATATATATATATATATATATATATATATATATATATATATATATCAAAATTTAAATTATGAATTACACATGCAAAAATGAAATAATTAAACTTTAAACATTTACATGATGATGATACAAATTCAATCATACAACTAGTACTAACTTAGTATCTACTAAGTTACTAACATAAATGATGACATTNATAGAAGCTAAGTCACCTGACACGGGACACGGAGGACACAGAAATACGAGTATCCAACACGGGCACGGCGACCCCTGGAAGCAGGACACGTAGGACATGTTATATATATATATATATATATATATATATATATATATATATAAATTTAAATTATGAATTACACATGCAAAAATGAAATAATTAAACTGTAAACATTTACATGATGATGATACAAATTCAATCATACAACTAGTACTAACTTAGTATCTACTAAGTTACTAAGTTACTAACATAAATGATGACATTGCCAACTCAACACTGTTGTCCAAACCCATATCATCAGGATTCACATCCCACATCTTTGTCTTTCCCTTCAACCACTCTTCTCTCTGCTCAGTGCCTGCAAATAAGACAGAGGTTGGTGTGCAGATACACCACTAAGTCACTTGACACGATGACAAAGAGAAGAGTTTATACTTGAGTGAAGGGTACATTTTTATTGGGGTCGTGACAAAAGAGTTCAACAATCAATGCCACCAACATCGAGGTACGTAAAGGGCATGGTGCCCTTGATTAAATGCCAGTTCCATACTCTCTTATATGATAGAATCCAATGGAAACATTGCAATCCTGCCAATCTTGAAATCCTGAAAACTGTTAAGTCTGCTGAATTTTGAATGTGACCTAAAATTCTACTTTCCCCATATGAAGTCCAATGAGGTTGGAACCACTCTCAAACATCCTGAAACAATTAATGGTAATGTTAAAAATTTAAGTATAAGGATGAAAATGAAAGATAAAGGAGAAAAAATGAAAGATAAGTATAAGGATGAAAATGAAAGATAAAGGAGAATTTAACATTACCATTAATTACTAGGGTGGGTGAAATGGGGAGGTGGGGACCTCTTTAAATAGAATTAGTAAGGAAAAATAACCCTTAGTTGCACACTGAAACACCTCACAGCTGCAACTTGCATGAGAAAACATGAACCAAGGTCCTTTTCTGAGCAGGACACATGTCCTATTTTCAAGACACCCGTTTCCTGTGAACATGACACGTTCTAAACGCGTATCCGACATGTAGGATACGCGACATGAGGGGGTGTTTGGACGTGTCAGGTGACTTAGAATAGAAGAAAGATTGAAGTTCATAATGTACAAATGAAAAGAATGAAACCGGCCCCAGATCTCTTAAGCAACAAGAAGTTATGCCTTGGTTTCTTTGTTATCACTGTCAGTGCTTTATAAATCTAGAGTTAAAAATTAAAATGGATCTAAACTGATTTTAATGCAATTGAAAAGAGAGTTGTACTATAGAGAATACATTTATTGGGAACAACTCAGAGTATGGTAATTGTGTTGTTGATGTTTCTTTCAGACTGAGTTAGTGAGATATTGGGTTCAATCTTAATTTTGCAACTATTAGGTGCCCATCTACTCTCCTTAGTTTGGGAGGCCTGCAATTGCCTCACGTGTAAAGTATGTACAAGTAGTTGCTGAGATTCACTCTTCGCGCCTCCATACCTCAAGTGCAACATGATATGAAACTTACTTGTATACTAGTTTTAAAACCAGGGTAAAATGCATTCTGAAGAATATTATTGAGTTCATTATTATGTAATTCTGCCATTATACTCTCTAGTTTTTGAACTTTTTATGTAAAACTTATTAAATATAGAGGTTGCATCTCTTGGCACCTCCATACCTCTATGCAACATGATATGAAACTTACTTGTATACTAGTTTTAAAACCAGGGTATATGCATTCGGAAGAATATTATTGAGTTCATTATTATGTAATTCTGCCATTATACTCTCTAGTTTTTGAACTTTTTATTTAAAGCTTATTAAATATAGAGGTTGCATCTCTTGGCACCTCCATACCCCCATGCAACATGATATGAAACTTACTTGTATACTAGTTTTAAAACCAGGGTAACATGCATTCTGAAGAATATTATTGAGTTCATTATTTAGTAATTCTGCCATTATACTCTCTAGTTTTTTAATTATTCATGTAAAGCTTTATTAAATATAGAGGTTACATTAAACATGTTTAAGAAACTATCCTGTAAACTACATCTATGGTTTCAATATCTCTTACCTAGTCTTGGATCACAGTTTCCCTG
>ML824407.1:44813-62521 GCA_009831015.1 Picea engelmannii | reverse complement strand
CTTGTTTCCGCTGCATTTTTACAGTTTCAGCTTATTTCGTTATTTAATAGAAAACCAGTTTTACTGTATCTCTGTTATTTTCGTGTTAAGCACCTATTAATAATCTGTATTCATTTCGTTCTGCTCATAAAATCCGGATCATTCAACCTTCGAGATCAACCACAATTGTTGATCTATGTTCATCCCCCGTCATTTGATCTAATGTGCAAGCATGTTGTGTACCTAGTGGAAAAGGTGCGGGATGGGACCTTTCGATCATTGCAACCAACAGATGGTTGCCATGTAGCAATAAGGTACACGTGGGGTCCATTTTATTAAATAAATAAAATAAAATGAAGGAAAGAGAGAAGGGAAGAGAAAGAGGGTGGTGATAGAGGATGACAAGGCAATGCCAAGGTTGTTGGAGGGGTGACATGGCATCCCCTTCGGGTGCCATGTGGACCCGAGATGCCACATCAACAAATGCTACATATGCAAAGAATATCCTACGTTTTAAAATAAACAGATGCAATATGGACTTGAGGTGCCACATCTATTGCCACGTTAGTGGATGCCACATATGCAAAGAATATCCCGTTTAAAAAAAAAGTTTGGAGCAAAAATCATATTTTGGCCATAACACGAGCAATTCAACTCATATTTAGATGAAATTTAAGGGATGTGTCTACAGTGAGGAGGGGATACAAAAG
Source organism: Picea engelmannii (assembly GCA_009831015.1). Lineage (NCBI taxonomy): Eukaryota > Viridiplantae > Streptophyta > Pinopsida > Pinales > Pinaceae > Picea > Picea engelmannii. Next base: position 61,832 of record ML824407.1, on the reverse strand, counting down.
TACCAGTGAGGGCCATTGACCATTTTGGCTTAAATTTTTCAGAAAACAAAATTGTGGTTTTTAAAGATCTAAGCCCTGCTTAGTGACATGGATATCACTATCAAGCAAATATATTTTCAAAGTTTATTCAACTGTATAAAGTTTATACATAACCTCAACATTCCATTTTTTTTTTCACAAAGAGTACTGGTGCTTGCCAATGTGAAACACTTGGGCGTATATCTTTGGAGAGGATTGTTTAAAGGATTTGGAGCAAATCTGAATTTTAACACATCATACCATCCATAGTCAGATGGGAAGATAGAGAGAATCAACCAAATGATTAAAGATATGTTAAGAATGTATGTGATGGATAAACCATCTAAGTGGGAACATTATTTGCATTTGGTTGAGTTTGCCTACAACAATGGGTATCAAGCTTACTTAAAGATGAGCCCATTTGAAGCTTTGTATGGTAGAAAATGCAATACTCCAGTGAGTTGGGACAACCCAATAGATAGAGCAGTGCTTGAACTAGAATTGTTTAAGGAGATGGAAAAGTAGATGGTTAAAAATTAAGCAAAATTTGAAAGCAACATAAGATAGGAAAAAAAGTTATGCAAATAAGAGTATAACAACTAGGGAATTTAAAGTGGGAGAGCATGCATTTTTTAAAGTGAATCACAATAAAAAATCATTGAAATTGGGCAGTTGTACCAAGCTAGTAGCCAGATTTTGTGGTCCATTTGGAATATTTGACACTTGGGCTAGTAGCATACATGCTTGCATTCCTTGCTTCCATGAATGCACATAATGTATTTCATGTATCTTTGTTGAAAAAGTATGTGCATGATCCTAACCATGTCATTAATTGGGTTTTGATTCATGTGGAGCTAAAAAAAGACTTTAAGGTACAACTAGTGTGTATATTGGAGAGGAAGATCATGGTGCTCCAGAACAAATCCACATGGTAGGTAAAAGTCTAGTGGACATGCTACAATCCTGAATAAGCGACATGAGAATTGGAAGATACAATGCAAGAGGCATACCCATAGTTGTTTTTGAATTTTTGATAAAAAAATATGTATATATGTACACTTGCATGGTGATATGTACAAATGACAGTGCCAAAATAAGGGGGAGGGGAATGTGATACCCTGGTTTTGGAGTCCCCAAATTAATAATGTATTTTTGTTTATTTTATGAAAGGTTAGAGTGCTTGTAATGTTGAAAGGTTGAAGAGCTTAGCGATGTAATACTTTGAATATAATAATAAAAATGCATCGTTGGTAGCAAAATGAACAAGGCCATGGTTATAGGGGGCTATGATTCCATGAGAGAGGGGGCTATAAAGGGATAATCCTTTTTACTATATTTTATTCACCGATCTTGGAATTAGTTGGGAAAAGTGGCTACATGAGCTTCTTGGGGAGGCCACATGAGACATTATTGAGTGTAATTATGTAAACCATGTTTTTTGGTCATTGGGGGGCCACATGAGACATTATTGAGTGTAATTATGTAAACCATGTTTTTTGGTCATTGGGGGTTCCTCAATCATTTTGGGGAATTGTTCCTCCATTCTTGCTCACTTTTGTTCTTGATTTTGGCATGGGAACGGATTGTTGGAGGTAGAGAGCCATTGCTAGTTGGCTATTGGACTACTGGCATTTCCAACAAGAAATTGATGCTTGTGTGCATGGGAATGAGGGAAATGGTGAAAGAATTGTCCACAAGTGAGAATCTTTGGATTTTCCAGCATTGAGATTCTCTGATCAATAGCATTGGAGCCCTGAAAATAAATGGAACAACATGAGGGATTGCATTACAGAGAAGGTGGTTCAGTCTTTTGGGTTATGTAGGTTGAGGGGGAAAGAGAGATGACAAACTCAGATTCATTGTTGATAAAAAATCTCTCTCATTGCCCCTCGACCTACACAAGTGTCAACTACATATTAAACATTGAAGGGATTGCATTCCCCCTTCCAGAATTATTCTCTCTGTCAAGGTTAAGGTGCTCGAGGGTGGCTTCAACCTATGGTTGGGTGATAATATTGCTATATTGTCTATGGTTAAATGAGCACACCTATTATTTCCAACAGGTTATGGGCCCACACTATCTTCAGATAGTCTAACCGCTGGAAGATAGATTGAGAGGATTTGCTTAGTTACAGTTGCAGTAGTAGTCGAAGTTTTGTTGCAACAACGAAACCCTAACCCTCTTGTTAAAACACCATAAGTGAAGAGATTGACCTAATTTTTGGATATCCTAGTGCACCCTAAACTAGCGCACCTCCTGGTACTCTTAGCAAGCTAAGATGTCAAGTTTGAGTTTTTGGTCAAAGTCAAAGGTTGATCAAGTCAAAGCAGTCATTACCTACTCTATGAAGTCAGAAAACAAGTTAGAAGGGGATTCTAACTTCAGAGCATGGAAGACAAGGATTGATCTCATCCTTGTCAAGAATAAAGTGTTGGATATCGTGAAAGGAAAAATCGTGGAACCACAATTTGAAGAAGGAAAAGAGAAGGAACCTTAGAACGTTGCAGTTATGGAGAAGTTCAAAGACAATGACATCAATTCCATGAGTATCATAGTGGACTCTGTAAAAGACCACTCGATACCCTACATTTCTCATCTTGACTCATCTAAGAAGATGTACAATGCCTTAACTAACCTCTTCTCAGTCAGAAACATTGGGCAAGTAATGAGTATGAAGAATGAGCTCCGTGACATGAAAATGGATGATGATGACATCATAACATCATACCTTGTGAGGATATCTTAGTTAAGAGATCAACTACAAGCTATTGAAGAAATCATTTGAGAGAAGGATCTGGTAAATATAGTACTCAATGGTCTTCCCAAGACATGGGATGCATTTTCCGCAAGCATGAACACAAGAAAGGAGTATCCCACATTTGAATAACTTTGGACTTGCTGTGCACAAGAAGAATCAAGGATTAACGCAAAAGAGAAATCCCAAAAGAAACACGATAATCAAGCTTTCACAACAAAGTTCAAGAAATTCAGGAATAAGAAGAAGTTTGGCTCAAGGAAGAAACCAAATCAAGAAAAGGATATGTCAAAGATACAATGCTTCAACTGTAGAAAATATGGTCACTACATGAACCATTGTCTTGAGTTAAAGAAAATGAAGGAAATAGATGAATCGATAGTTGCCGAAGAAAGGGAAACCTCAAAGAAATTCAAGCAGGATAAAACATACTTATTCTTCTAAGTCAAGGATAAGGATTGTTATCACGAGGACTACAAGTCAAGCAATACACATGAAAATGTGAAGCATGTTGACAATCTTTGGTAACAATTCCTATGGAAGCTATTATATAAGTAACAACTGCCAGATAAGTCGAAATCAGAATCACACCTGAAGAGACCCAAAAGAAGTCAAAACAGAAAGAAGTCAGCAACTAAGATGAAATTAGAAAAAGACTTGTGAAACCTTGCAGAAGGCAATAAGAAAGCAGACTGAAGCATGGACTATCTTAGATGGAGGGAGATGATTACATAATTCCAAAAGAAGAGATGCATTCATGCATGAAGCAAGGATTATGAGGGAGATAATCTTAAATAATATGATCCATTGAGGATTATGAAGTATCTATCCATGTTCCCATTGAAAGTAGCAACCATGAAAAAAACATCGCATATTTAGTTTGACTCTAGAAAAAGTCTTCTTCAAAAAGAAGCCTTAAAGTATCATGGTTGTCCATCTATATCCATGATCCTATGATGAAAGGAAAAATTTGGAATCTTCAGGGCATGAAATCTATAAAAGACCCATGGACCAAGAGCTAAAGAGAGACATGAGGAAGAACATGAAGATTCCAAGAAAGAAAGAAAATCCACAATAACTAGTTATTATACCCGAGAATCATAAGACTACCAGCTTGGTTTGAACTCACTAAGAAGCAATCGAGCAGAAGAAATGGAAGTTATGACAAAGAACAATGTGAAAATGACTTATGAATGGAAACATTGCAAGATTCAGAGGTTCTTCCAGAAGGAGGGAGAAGACTATGATAACAACTTGTTTCGGATATGCCTCTTGTAGTATCCATGGATTGAAATTTACATGTAAAAGATTGTTCTCCCCAATAAAGCAAGTGAGAAAGAAGCTTATACCAGAAAGAGACCCATGTATGCAAATATAAGAATACCTTGTATGGATTCAAACAACTTGATGCAGAGTATCTCATATACAACAGAAGCGTGGCAAAAACTTTCTATGATAGAGATAGTGTATCAGAATAGTTACTCAGAAGTCTGGGATGATGAATTGTTGATCCATGACAAACTCTCATGATGACAAAAGAAGTGCTAATTGGATATGTTTCAGTTTGAGCCTTGCCACGATGTCATGAGCTAGCAGGAAACAAAAGTGTTGAATTCGACCATGATATATTGTAATGATCAGAGCTATATGAAGCCTTCAAAGAAAACCAGTGTTCCATGACAGACTGAAGTACATTGAGATCAAGCATTACATTCTCTGTGATGAAGTCCAAATGAGAGAAGTGGTTCTTCAATATATCTGCAAAGATGAGTAGATAGCAGATATTTTGGTAAAGCCTATGTCTAAGATGAAAAAGTTTTGTACTTAAGAAACAAGCCAAGGTTCATGGAGACGACTTCCTTATTGAAAAAGGAAGAGATTACTCCGAGGTTGGGAGGGAGAACTGATGTGTTATTGATTTATGGACAATCATTTTTCAGTTGGAAAAATGGTCCAGCATGCGTAGTTCCTTTCCAGTTCGGAAAGTGGTTTTAGATTTCTGATGAACAAGCATTTTCCATTTCAGAAAATGGTCTAGATCGGACAATCATTTTCGTAATGAAAATGGTTTGATAGATTGTTGATGTACCATAGACAACAATTCCCCTTCTGGCCAGTGTGGGGGAATGGTCTAGGACAATCATTCTTCTTGGCAGTCACTCGAGTAGTGGTCAAGTAGAATGGTTCGCTTCGTCGGGCAGTCATTATTTCGAAGTTCACAGTTGTGAGAAGTTTTAAAGAATTGGTCTGTTTTGGAGGTTGGTGCAGGACAGTCATTTCCATTAGGAAATGGTTCAGACAATCATTCCCTAAGGCAGACTCATTCTATCTAGGTTGCACTATGATTAGTGTTGGAGGAATGGCCCAGTTAGGTGAATGGTCCAGGTTCAACAATCATGGACATGCATTCCCTAGGGCAGACTCATTCTCTCCATCATTCCCTATGGCAGACTCATTCTCTCCAGGTTGCACTATGACTAGTGCTGGAGGAATGACCCAGTTAGGTTAATGGTCTAGGCTCAGAAATCAGGGACAATTATTCTTCTATGCTTGAGAAGAATAGTCCAGATAGCCCATGGCTGATGTTTTACCTTCTGAGGGAAGATGCTCTTCCAGATATCACATATGTGAGTGGAAGAATGGCTCAAATGACTCAGTTTATATCATGATATTGTTTTATGCAAGTTGATATAAGATAATATGATTTCTATGGAGACTGTATGTCTCTAGACAATAGATGTATGATATTGTGATGGATGTGTTCCACTGGTTGTGACTATGTGTCATTGATTAAGTAGTCGTGTGCTACTTGGTGTGGCTATGTACCACTGGATAGTAGTTGTGTACTACTATGGATAGACACAGTTGTGTTCTATTGAATGACATTGTTTTGATTGCCATGTAGAATATTAGTAGTGTTGGAAATGATTATCAGCTAGATGGTTAGTCAGTGTGCTGGTGGAAAGACATTCTCCCGATGGAAAATGGTACATGACATTTATTCTTCTAGGACATATGTCTAGATTAGAAGAATAGTCCTTGTAGCCCATGGCATGGCTTCCGACATCTGTTGAAATAATTATTCTTCTAGGACATATGCCCAGATTAGAAGAATGGTTCTTTTATCACTCTGTGGAGTGAGTGACTTATTCAACATCATTCTTGATTACTCAGATGGAGTATGGCTTTGAGAGATGATGCAGTTGATGCTATCGGATGATACTAATAGTGATGATGGTGCTCGTTATGTAATCATGAGATAGTCTGTGTGGCTATGATGATGCTACTGATTGAATGGTATGTTTGTGCTCAAGACCATTTCTTTCAATACCTCCCTAATTAGGAGGGAGTGTTGATATTATGATAGTTGTGGGAGGTATTAACCTCCACGTGTAACCCTAACACAAATAGAATATTTTGGGAAGCAAGAAGAAACCCTAAAGCATTGGACATAACCCTAGAAGACAAGTCGGCTAAAGGAAATATTTAATATCGAGTTTTTAGCCTCTAGAATGAGAAGTCGGCCCGGACAGCTAAGGAGGAGCAGTATAAATACAGGACGCCAGAACTCATTTGAAAGACACAACTCACAACTGCAAAAATCTAGTGCGCATTGCAGAAATTCAGTAAGTGCGTAAGTATGGAGAGTAGCTGCAGTGGCAGGGACTGCAACTAGTATTTTCGGCTTTAGGTTTGGACTTTCTCTTGGTTATGATTTGGACTTTCTGCTTGGTACACTATCTCTAGAGAGTGGTACGCTACCTTTATTGGCTTTTGGACCTAGGGTTTGCTTTCAAAATTATTCTCTCTACCAAGGTTAAGGTGCTTGGGGGTGGCTTCGACCTATGGTTGGGTGACAATATTGCTATATTGTCTATGGTTAAATGAGCACACCTATTATTTCTAACACTCTTGATGATATTTTTGGTAGTGATGATGCTTATGTTGATATGAAGGACAATATTGATGATGTGCCTTCCTCTTATGCATTGTTGTCTACTAATGCATTGATTTCTCCTAATTTTGAGAAACATTAGGAGGTATTGGGTCCTAGATGTTATGTGAGATGGGGTATACATGTGGTGGACTTCAAAAGAATGGATAGGATATTTTAGTTTTGATTGTACCTAAGATGAGATCGATTAAGTGACTTATAAAGAATTGTATTAAATGGGCATAAATTAAAGTGCACCATAAAGAAGGAAAAACTCAATAATGAAGAGATATAAGCATCAAATCTGAACACAAAAACTTGATAACAGAGTTCGTCCCTGGTGGAATAAAAGAATTTGGCAAAATACATAAGTATACCTCATTTTGGAATTAAGCTACATAAATTTTGCTCAGATCAGAAAACAAACAACACCATTGAATTCGTGGAGTCGAATTAACCAAAAATGACTGTCTCCACACCTCAATCCGACTATGGCACTCCCTGGCCCTTGAGAAATCTCATCTCAGTTTTTGTGCATGCACCGTGCAATTAGTTCATTGTACTTTGTATCGAAAAATGTGTCAGTTCGTACCATCGAGCGCCCTCCTTCCGTCCGTGGGAAAACTTCAACATTTAAATTAAATGTTAGGCAGATTGTTCGACGGATCCCGTTGGCCCAACAGTTGGCAGATGCTATTGTAAGACGTTTGGATAGGGGGAGGTCTCGGGGTCGAGCCCGTGGGCCTCCCCTTTTGGGATTATAGTTATAACAATATATATGTGGTTTGGAACAACCGCCAGGTTTGGAGTTGTTTAGATTTTTCGGAGTTGTAGTTTGGCAACTAGATTTGGTGGGCCTTTTTATATTTTTGAAAATTCGGTTTCGGGCTCTCATTGGGCATTTGCCCATTGCCATGTGGAATCCCATGACTGAGCCATGTGGCAGCCAACCATTGGCCCATGCCATCCACTTTCAGTCACCCTTCCACATCCCGTACGGTATGCCACGTGGCTGTACGAATTGCCACGTGACACTTCTTCACTGGTCCACATGTTGACCCGAAAATGTCGAAAACGAGTGACATGTGGCAGCCTCTAGTGATGCCACGTCACCATGTTGACGTCAGTATGACATGTGTCACCCTCTTCGTGTGCCACGTAAACTGTACGGATGTTGATGTCATATGTACTGATGCTGACGTCAGCAGTATGGATGTTGACTCATCCCTGCTGACTGGGCTAGGTTGACCAAAACTTTGACTGCGAATATCTTTTGATCCGTAACTCCATTTGACAAGTCGTTTACGCCATTGGAAAGATTGTGACACACTCTTCACGATGATGCCAATTTCATCGAGTTTTGAGGGCTTTGAATACTTGCCCTTTCTCTATCTTCTGAGGCCATTCTGAGCTTCTTGAGTTGCTTCTGCGAATTTTGAGTTGTCCTTAGTCTTCTCTGGATCTTTTTTGGATCACTTAGACCCACTTTTCTTTTTTTAAGTGGAGTTTATCCCCCCGTCTCTTTTCATCTGAACTGTCTGCGCGACGATGTGATATTATTAATAACTTGAGTGTGATTACAATTTACAAGGATAGGTGGACTGGCCTATTTGCATCCCGGCTCACCAACCCCATAACCACATAGGCTCTTTGGTCTCAAATACATATACATCCATATATATATATATATATATATGACTTGGTCAGCTTCGTGCACTTACTCAGAAGCGCGCAACACTCTGGAATGTGCATACACTTCCCTTGGTGCACAATCCATATGCACTTACTCAGGTGTGCGCAACACTATGTAATGTGCACACTCTTTTCTTTGACAAACAAACCACGTGCACTACTCAGGTGCGCACAAAACTACAATTTGGTGCCAACGACTCACCAGTCTATATGTACATTTACTTTTACACTTGATACCCACGACTCACCAACCTATATGTACAATTACAAATGGGGTTCAGATCAAGGACATTACAATATTGTACAAGATCGAGGATAGGATTTTCCTCTCCAACCAAAAACTCACATATCTCCCGATCGAACGGAGTACATAACCACTCTAGTTGGCCCCTCTTGGGAAACAATTACCCCCACATGTGCACATACACATCAATCATAGGCCTAGGAAGCAAGCAGGGTACTATTGGTTGAGTGGTATGAAACCTCTCAAAAAATAATGTAAATAACTATGACACAAATGGGAAGAATAGCCTCCCATAAAAACAACATGACAACTATCCAACACAAAAACAAAATCGTCTCAAAAATATCTCCGACCACTTAATCAATCGTGTCATTTTCACTAAACTACCTACATAATACATAAAATAGAAACTAATGTGTTTCCCATCAAAGGAAGAGTGGGAAAGTGTTGAGAAAATAAGAGCCAAGAGTTTAACCTCCTCTATATCAAATGAATCTATCTATAGTTGAGCACCAACAACCTGGAATCTCGAAGTAGAAACAATGTCTTGACTAACATATCTTTGCACATATGCTAGTTGGCTCGCTTCTGCAACGCTAGGCGGTAGATCGGGAAAATGGGGCCAAACCACCCCTTCCCCCTCCTAGACAACCTAGTGATAAAATATATATCCTTTGCCGTGGGTTGATGCCACATATTTGGATCGAACTTGAATGCTTGTCAATCATGATACCAACAATAGATCAACTAATGTAAAAACAAAGATTCCACCCTGAGGGATGTAGCTTCTTCATAAAACTTGAGGAGGCCAACATTTCTCGAAAGGGAACATGTATGAGGTGTAATAGGGTGAGGGATCCTTTCCCTCTCCCTCTCTTGGTCCCCTCACTCACTTACAAAGTTGTACGTGTGAATTCACTGTTGTTTTTGTTGCTCCTCCTCTTATCATCATCGTCTCTGATTCATATATATATATATATATATATATATATATATATATATATTACAAATTGAATTTATAAAACACACACACACATATCACTATTTTGTATTTATGAAAAACTAAAATTAAATTTTGTTTGCAAAAAATGTGTAAAAGTAATCGGTGTGCCAATAATAGACACTATGCATCGCTACCGATGTGCTATAACAAAACCAAAGCACCACTAGGAAGTGTAGTTTAGATAAATCATCTGTGCTCCATGGTTATTGGAGTATCATCATGTATTTTAGTAGTGTGTTGTGTTCTATAATGCATCAATAATGGGGGCGTCCAACAAAATGCACCGCTATGACATTTTGTCTATCTTTTGTGATAGGAGATGCAGTTGGTTCTATGTAACGCATTGGTGCTCCATGATGCTCGGAGAACCAATATGTATTTAGTGGTGTGGTGATATGCATGATACCAATCACAATTCATTTTATACGACGCATCGATATAATAATTATTAAATATTTTGCATGGTGCCAGTGCGTTTACTACACTGGGACACACCGCTTTGTTAAGTGTTTTAATTTGGAAACTAGGCAGTGCAGTGGATTATATGGAACACACTGGCGCTCCATGTTCCTTGGAGCATCGCCATTTTATTTAGCGATGTGTTGTTTTTAGGATGCACAGGTAACATGGCGTTATATTAGGTGCACTGCTATGATAAAGTTTTAAATATTTGGCCCGGTGTTGTGCAGTTCACAACATTGATGTGTTTCATAGGCCTTGATACACTGTTATGTTTAATTTTTAATGTTGAAAACTGAGCGGTGCAATTGGTTAAAGGGAAAGCACTGGGGATCCATTGTTCTTTAAGAACTAACAAGTTTTGAGCGATGTGTTGTCTTTTATGATGCAATAGTAACGGGGCATCCCATAAGACACATCACTCTGCTAAATTATTAAACATTCGACCTGGTGTTGTGTTGTGCACAACATCGATGTGTTTGGTGGAATTTGGTGCACCGCTAGGTTGAATTGTTTATTTTGGAAATTAGGCAGTGTGATTGGTTAATGTGAATGTATTGGTGCTATTGATTTCTTGGAGCACCATCATTTTGTTTAATGGTGTGTTGTATTTTATAATGCATCGGTAATGGGGCATTTAGCGAGACACATTGTTATGCTTATTTTTCAAAATTTGGTGTGGTGTCTTTATGTAAACATCACTAGTGCATTTTTTAATAGTGGTCGCACCATCGACGGTGAAACTTGTAAATTTATAGGATGCATTGACTTCTGGGGCGATCCGAAGCATTCAAGCACACCACACAAAATTGACAAAAAATTATAAAATTACCAAATTTCAGGCTTCAAATTTTAATCCAATGAAAATGCAAATAAGAAGGTAATAAAAAATTTACCAGGGCTCTTCTATCTCGAGGAGGCATGGTTCTATTGCATAGAAGAAATGAAAATTCGTGGTATTTTCCAAAATTTGGAAATGTGTGGAATCTACTAGTGGAGCTATCAAATTGATTGTAGAGTAGTGCAGATGAGGCGGCCTTTGAAATAGAGTGAGCATCGATGCTTGTCAGAGAGTTTGGAAGCACATAATGAGGTGTAATAATGAAAATTGGTTTCGTAACTTTTTTTTTTTAATTTTACCCTACTTTGGTGTGTGAGAAGACAATGATATGCACCGAGATGCCATGTGTATGCACACTGGGGCACATTGTTCAATGCTATATTTTTTTTTTATGTATAACAGATAATGATGTGCCTTATGAGTTAAACACTAGGGAATTAGTTTTATGTATACACTGGGGCACATTGACATCATAGGTACACCGGTAAAAACACCTTCAGTTGTTCGCCTTCGCTAACAATCTCCACTATAAACAAAGAAGGGATAAATTTTTCGGGGAGGGGGGGGGGTGGGGGTTCTGTAAAACAAATATGCTACAAGGTGTTCTGCTTGTAGTGGGGAAACCATAAAATAGTTTAGTGTATTCATTGGATAGTAAATTCTCATCTTTGTATTCAATAGATACATCAAGGAACAAATCAACTTCCTATATAATGAAGGGTCAATCAAATCAACACTCTCATCCCAAGTGAACTTCAAATTTGATGCCATGGGTGTATCCATTGGATTTTAATCCCACATATGGAATATGTCCAAAATATTCAAAGTGTACTTCCCTTTCCAAGGAAAATCTCTCCAAGACCCTACCAAACTGACAACCTCAAAAAATAGTGCATCAAACCAATATCCTTCATGTCAAATTCACTTGAAAATTTCTTCTTGCACCACACAATGAGCTTCTTTGAGCTACCTGTAATGATCAAGTCATCTGCATATAAAACTAAGACAACCAAATCAACATCAAAATACATATAGTAAAGGTTTGGATTAGAAACACTTTTGGTGAACCCCAAGTTCAGTAAGAACTCATCAATCCTAGAGTACCAATCTTAAGTGTAATCAACATAAATGTATAAATAGACATTAAATAAATAATAATAATAATAGTAATAGAACATAAAGTGACATACTAACTAGAGGACATGGCCTAACCAAGGGATATGACTCATCAACCATCATGACTTGTCAATGCATATAAGTACACTATCACATGACATTCTATCAATCATTATATAACTCATATTCATTTATTATTTGTATTATTTATCCTAGATATGGATTTCAATCTATTATCCTTTTTATGTTGGATATTCAGTAAATGAACTTTGTTCATTTCATTGGTATTAGAGCCAAGTTTTATCTATGTTTTGGACACACCTTTTCTCAGACCTTGTTTGGCCTTGCTTCTAACAACACATCATTTTTTCAGAGTTTAACTTACCTAATGGGCTTTGAAAATAAACCGGCCTTTGGCCATTTCAATTATTTCCTTTCCAATACTTACAAAAACAACATTAAAAGAAAGAAAAAATCATAGAGACATTATGCTACTAAACGTTAAAGATACTAAGATAAATACCTACATCAAGTTACATATAACAATAAAATCTATTGAATAACGAACTATAGCTACCAATATCCATATAGGGGAGTTTCCATAGGTCAGGTTACAATTGAAAACAATTTTCTAGAAGGGAAAGAATATCACTTGTTCCAAAAATAAAAGAAAACATATGGCATATGCAATCCCTCATTCACTAATAGTGTTATTGTAACTACGCATGGGAAAAATGGTAGCTATATCATTAAAATAGGGTTTTTCAACTGAGGTAGGCCATCATTTGTCTCAGGCCACCATTTCCAAATATAATCAAATTCCTAAGAAATATTACAATTTGTTGGGTTGTTATATTCTTTGTAGTGAAAGTCTAGTCAAGGTGGATCGATAACAAGTTGAAATCGAGGTGGATCGATAGCAGGTCGAAGTCTAAGTAGATCGACAACAAGTTGAAGGTCGACAGAGTCAACTGGGTAAAGTCGAAGTCGAAGATATCGATGGAAAGTCAATTGACAAGAGATCAAAATGAGGGTGTGATTCGATTGACTAGAGACCGAATGAAGGTCGACTAGTAAACCCGACTTGGAGTCGATTGTAACAGAATCTCGAGATTTGTGGGATTTGTAGCAAATGATATGCATGGATCTGTAACTATTTTTGGGTGCCAATCTTTAAATTTTTTTCTATTGTAAATCCTAAATAGGCGTGTTGTAAGGCCATAAAGGTTGTTGCAGTTGTTGTTGTAAGTTAATCATAGAATGCACTTTTGCAGGTTAATGCATGTGTAAGTGTAGGTTGTTTGTCATGCATATGCAAGATGAATTGGCTACAGTGTTGTTCTTGCCTGTGCAAGAGGGTATGATGTCGATTGTGTCTTAGGTGTGGGCCAATGTTAGACATGTAACCTTTTATTCTAAATGAATAAGACAACAAGAGAGAAGAATGCTCAAAGAAATGTTGGTTTTCTCGGTTAAGAGTTTCCAGGGTAAAATATTGGTGTACTGTGTGATTGCTTGTGTCATTTTCTTGTTTGATTAAATTATTCTTCTCTTTTGCTAGGATTAGTGTGGAAGTGTCTTTCATTTTCTGACATGTGGTATCAGAGCTTGGGTATGCCCTGACAAATGAGTTATCAGAGCAGTGTTACGCTTTGGCGAGTATATCAGATCTTGATTTGCAAATCTTGAATTTGAGAACTAAACCCTAGGTACAATAAGATTCATAAGTCATAACTTGTGTTAAAGATCACGGTAAAGATGGAGAGCAGTTCCAGAATAAAGATAGAAATATTAAATGGACAAAATTTTGAGCTTTGGAAGCTTAAAATGGAATATCTTCCTGTAGATCGAAAACAATGGACAACAGTCTGTCCAGGTACCCATCCGACAGGCATGTCAATGGAAGAATGGGAGAAAATCGAAAGAAGAGAAAGAAGTACGATTTGGATTTGTCTTGCAAATTCGGTGTTGCTGAACGTCTCGGGTGAAGAATCGGCCAAGAAACTGTGGGACAAGTTGGGAAGCTTATACTAGTTGAAATCTCTGGTAAATGAGTTATTTCTTAGGAAGAAACTGTATCTTCTAAGGATGAGTGATGGCAATTCGATGACTAAGAAATTAAATTTGTTTAATACCGTGTTAAGCCAGTTATCATCTGTGTGTTGGCAAATGTTTAACAGGTAGTGTATGCTTGTCATTGATGGAAAGTACAACAGTGAAGATGCCAGGATCAGAGTGTGCATCGATGGAAAAAACAGGATTCGGAAGTGAAAGCTCAGGAGGAACATCGTCGAGGAGAACGCGTGCAGCAAAGCTCAAGATACAGGAGTTCGCAGAGGAGAAGGAAGACAAAGGTCGAGGCCTTTGAGAACTTGTAATTCTCCCAAGGTTGGGAGGAAAGTGTGCAAAGCTCAGGAGGGATCACAGCCACCGTCAGATCGGTTGAAGAAGAAGATCTGGACCGTTGGTTTCTACGTCCAGAAGGAGCTCAGGAGAAGCCTACAGAAGGGAGAGATTGAGAGCCGTTGGATTTCATTTAGAAATCCCGTCAGTCGTCAGATCGGACAGGAGTTGCATGAGGTTTACCATCGGGAAAAGCCAAGGAGAAATCCCGAAAGGAGGGTTGACTCATCGGGGTTTCACATATCGGGAATCCCGTGAGCCAATGCATTGCGACATTGAAAAGCTCGAAACCCCGACGAGTGGTAAGACTGCGGTCATGAGGATAACGGTCATATGGGCCAGGACCCTAGCCAGGAGAGCTAGTGTGTAAAGAGCGCATCGAGATTCGAGGGATCGCGAATACTGAGGACATACATGTTTCGACACTGGAAAGTCCAAAACCTCGATGAGGAGGTTTGGCTGCGGTCATATAGGGGGAGGTCACGTGGACCACGAGCTTAGCCAGAGGGCTAATTGAAGTTAGAGGCGTAATCTGAGCCGTCAACTCAAGATCACATCTGAACCGTTGATCGGAGTTTCGAGGATCGCGTGTTGGAAATGTCAAAGAAACAATGCAACATGAATCTCAATTTCTCGATATGAAAAATCCCAGAGTAATCTGAACCGTCAGATCAAGATGTGATCTAGACCGTCGACGCGACTCACGTCAGCTAGGAACATGTGGCACAACCAGGTAATGACAAGTGTCAGACTGATTCAACATTTCAAGCACATGTAAGTCACGAATCAGAGTGACACGTGGCAGTATTCAACACGTGTCAATCCACGTGTGACGTCAGCAGATGGACACCATGTCGGAGTTTCGAGGATTGCGTTTTGGAAATGTCAAAGAAATGTTGCAACAGGAATCTCGATTCCTCGATATGCAAAATCACGACTTGAATCGCAGTCGTTGAATAGAGATCAGATCTGGATCGTTGATCAAACTCCATATTGGAGTTTCACAAATCGCGACATAGAAAGGCAAAGAACTCAATGCATCAAGAATGCTGAAATCGCGAAATCGCGATTCAATCGTAGCCGTTGAATCAAGATTAGCTCTGGACCATGGAATCACAGGACATGTGGCAAGTGATCAAAATTTCGCTGACTTGGGGTCAACGAAGCATAGTGTCGAAAATTGTGAAATGTGAAATTGCGAAAGCACCTTATGCATAAGGCTGTGGTCATAGCCCTTGGACACATTAGCGAGATATGGAGGAAAGAGATAGAGCAACCAAGCTCGTTTTCGGGGATCGCGACTTGGAGAGGCAAGAACACAATGCAACGGGAATGTCGAAATGCCGAAACCCGATTTAAAGGCAAGATTAATAAAGCTCATTCAACGACGTATATTAACCTGAAGGAGATCTGAGGGCTACTGTTGCACGACACAGTATAACTGCCAGAAATCATTGATGATTTCAGCCAGAGGACTCAAAGACACTTGGGGATGATGGACAGAGAAGGTGAAGAGCCTCTGAGAATCTTCAAGAGGGATGAAGATGTTCGTAAAGGTGATTAACAGCTGGATAGGCATTGAGGCTTGTAACTGAAACAAAGAAAGTGAGTTCGACTATCACAGAGAAGACGAAGAGTCTTAAACTACCAGAGAGGCTGAGGAATCTCAGTATAACATACAGTGATGCTGGACACGCGGGGCGAACCACCAGAGAAGATGAAGAGTCACGATGATGATTAGATAGAGCACTCGAGAGGTGGAGGATAATGACGTGGAGTCAGCATGCAGAGGCATTGCGAACATTGCATGCACAAGGTGCACAGAATCTATAAATACACAGTACAGAGAAGAGATGTGGGGTTGTTGCTGTTGGAGTTGTTGTGGTCGCTGTGTAGAAGGATTGAAGTGTGAGCAAGGAGGCAGAGCGTAGGAGCAAAAATACATAGTAGAGGAAGGTTGCATTGAAGGGACATGGTGCAGAGAGTATAAATGGTAGAAGAACAAACAACGCAAGTCATATGTGCAGGAAGACAGTGAGGCAGACAGAGTAACAAAATGTAGCAGAACAATGATGAGTCTGGTAAGCCATTGTTGAACATCATATCACTGTAATAAGTTTCGGAAGCAAAGATTTATTTTCCAGGGTGGAAGAGAGGTGCTAGGGAGGATTGTTGTCCTCATAGGTTCAAGTGGGTGCTTGAACACAGGGAGTTGTAACTTCCATCTGGTTGCAGCCAGAGAAACCAGGGTGGCAGGGTGGTGCAAGAGAGAGAACTCTTGTTCTCTGTTATACAGGTTGGTGCCTGAATGATTGGAAGTTGGTGCTTCCATCCAGTTGGTGCTGGAAACACTCAGGGAGTTGGTACTTCCTTCTAGTTGGTGCTAGAGAAACCAGGGAGTTGGTGCTTCCTTCTAGTAGGTGCTAGAGAAAACAGAGAGTTGGTTCTCTCAGCAAGTAGCAGCTTGCAAAACAGAGGTTGTAGCCTCATTATGAGTTGGTGCTCATATGTATGATAATGTAAAGAATGTAACTATTACTTATCATATAAATA
>ML824407.1:0-44053 GCA_009831015.1 Picea engelmannii | reverse complement strand
GAAATGTGGGACAAACTCATTAACAATTATGAAGGTAATGAGAAGGTGAAAGATGCCAAGCTTCAAACCTATAGAGTACAGTTTGAAAAGCTACAGATGAAAGAAGATGAAACCATTGGGAAGTATTTTCTGAGAGTTGAAGATCTAGTAAATGCAATGAAAGCACTTGGTGAAGAAATTGAGGAACCCTCTTTAGTTCAGAAAATTTTGAGATCTCTGCTAGATAGGTTCAACCCAAAGGTCTCAGCTATAGAAGAAATTAATGATATAAAGACTTTGTCTTTTGATCAACTTCTAGGAACGTTGACTGCATATGAAATGAGGATAGTTACAGATAAAACCACCTCTAGAGAAACATCATTTAAAGCAGATAAGAATGAGGATTGTGAGCCTGATGAAATTGAAGCAAAATTCATGAGAAGATTAAAGAAAGGATCAGGCAAGTACCAAGGTAAACTGCCCTTCAAATGTTTCAACTGTGGTAAGATAGGTCATTTTGCTAATAAATGTCCACACAAGAAGCACGATCAAAACTCTGAAGAAGAAGAGAAGCACAAATCAAGAAGATTTGATAAGAAGAAGAGTTTATGTGTAAACAATGATGACTCCTCAGAAGACACCGATAGTGATTCTTCATGTGAAGATAAACTAAATGAATTCATGCTTATGGCCAAAGAGAATTATGATAATAAAAGCACAGGCAATGATGAGAATGATGAAGAAGTTGTGGTTGACATGGAAGGAGAACTGATCAGTGCACTGGAAGAGATTGACAGACTCAGAATTAAGAACAGAAAGCAAAAACAATTGCTTATACAGTTTGAGAAAGACAGTAAACAACCTGATGAAGACTTTGCACTGCTGAAGGTGGAATTAGAAGAGGCAAGAAAAACCGAGGATATTCTGAAACATCAACTGTCAGAAAAGAGGGCAAGATCTGAAGCCCTGGAAGAAGAAGTAGTGAAAACTAGGAAAGAGATGGAGAAGTTTCAAGCCTTGTATAATTAGAATTTGTCAAGTATCAAAGCATCAGAAGGATTAGCCACCATTCTGAATCAACAAAGTAATCCAAAGCTGAAAACTGGTTTGGGTTATGAAGAGGGATCAAGTAGTGGGAAGTCAGGAAATGAAGAACCCATCAAGTTTGTCAAAAGTACAACCAATGACAATAACAAGCCTGCAGAAACAAAGGAAGACAACCAACCGCCTAGGACAAGTAAAGGAAAAAGTGTCAGGATTGAATCTGTAGAACAAAGAAATAATGCACTCCCTGCTCAAAGACATCATCAACATGAAAGAAATCGATTTTCTCAAAGAAGACAACCATTTTCCAGGTACAAAGAATTTTTCTATGGATACTGTTTCTACTGTTTTAATTTTGGTCACAAAGCTGTAAATTGTTCCTTAAGAATTAGACGTCAGCAATTAAGATTTCCAAGGAATAAATTTCTGCCTCAACAAAGAATGATACAACAAACTAACAAATCATCACATATTGCAAATTGCCAAATTAAGTTTAGAGACATGCAACTGAGGAGGTCAAGGATTAATAAACAATCAATGAGTAGACAACCCTGCAACAACAACTTTGACCTATTGAACAATGAGATTGAATGCTATAACTGTCACAACTTTGGCCACACAGCTACAAACTGCCATCTCAAGAATTACAAAGCAGATCCAAGAATAAAGTTCTTAGATAGAAAGACCAACACATGGAAGAGGAAAGATATTGAAAAATGTGATCTAGCACTTTCAATTCAAAAACAAAAGGCCTCCGGGAATATAGAAAGTGGGTGGTGCCAGCACATGACTGGAGACATGGATAAGCTTCTGTGCATAAGTAAAAGAAAAACAGAAAATGTGATCCTTGAAAATGATGAACCAGGTAAAATCAAGGATAGAAGGATGATGAGTTTGAGTAATGACAAAGGAGATGCCCAATATGTTCTGCTTGTGGATGGTTTGAAACATAATTCGCTCAGTTCAAGTCAAAAGTGTGACAGAGGCAGTGAAGAGGTGCTCACATCCAAAGAGTGTAAGGCAAATGTAAACTCAGGACAAATGGTGAATAAAAGTATAAGGACAAACAATAATGTTGATGTAGAATCCTCCCCTGCAAGTAAAGAAGAAGATTCAGATACAATAAAAGAATGCTTAGTCAACATTTATCCCACGGAAGAAGTAGGAGAATAGCCATGTCATAAACAGGAAGCAGAAGTCTTGAAGGTTGAGAAGGAAGATACCCAAATCAAGTTCTTGAGCAGATCCATGACTCTGGACAAGGTCTTCGATAGCAAGAGATCACCAAATGACAAATCCGATATTGGACTCAACAAGGTAGAAATCAGTGCTCCTAAGAAACCTGATATAGGTCCTTCATTTGTGAGAAAGAAAAGCAGGCATGAGAGTGGGTGTAGCAGTTTTCTCCTGTGATTGAATATGGACATAAAAGCCCTGGATTGAATGCATCATGGAAGAAAAATGAAAATTGCAGTAATAGAGATCGATGAGATTCAATGGGGAGATCCAAGGGCTATTTAAAAAGTACAAGCTACAATTGCACAGTGTTCAACTAGGACAACAACATTCTGATGTACAATATGATGTACATGACATCCTGTAGAGACAACAAGAGGAAAGACCTTGTCAAGGAAAGTTAACCTTTTAGGAACAAAAGGGGAAAATAGTCAGAAGCAGAGAGATAACAGTGACAGGGGGAGTCATCCATTCATGAGAAGATTGATAAAGGAGTCTGAGTAAGAGAGGTGAGCAATTTTGAATTTTGCACAGAGGATACAGCGGAAGCTAAAGATGAACAGGTCCAAGAATCAGAAAGAGAAGACTTTGGTTCAGATACAAATATTCTGCAGGCCTCAAATGAGAGAGTCCATCCCGTCAGGGGGAGTTTGCATTGATTTAATATCTGATGCCTCCTAAAATTACTGCAATAGCTCAGGGGGAGCATGTCTCTTCTTTGACATTGTTGTCAAAGGGGGAGAAAAGAATTCGGGTGCCTTAGTTGCCATCAATGCCAAAGGGGGATATTGTTGGCAAATGTTTAACAGGTAGCGTATGCTTGTCATTGATGGCAAGTACAACAATGAAAATGGCAGGATCAGAGTGTGCATCGATGGAAAAAACAGGATTCGAAAGTGAAAGCTCAGGAGGAACAACATCGAGGAGAATGCGCACAACAAAGCTCAAGATACAGGAGTTCGCAGAGGAGAAGGAAGACAAAGGTCGAGGCCTTTGAGAACTTGTAATTCTCCCAAGGTTGGGAGGAAAGTGTGCAAAGCTCAGGAGAGATCACAGCTGCCGTCAGATCGGCTGAAGAAGAAGATCTGGACCGTTGGTTTCTACGTCCAGAAGGAGCTCAGGAGAAGCCTACAGAAGGGAGAGATTGAGAGCTGTTGGATCTCATTCAGAAATCCCGTCAGCCGTCAGATCGGACAAGAGCTGCACGAGGTTTACCATCGGGAAAAACCAAGGAGAAATCCTGAAAGGAGGGTTGACTCATCGGGGTTTCACATATCGGGAATCCTGTGAGCCAATGCATTGCGGCATTGAAAAGTTCGAAACCCCGACGAGTGGTAAGACTGCGGTCATGGGGATAACGGTCATATGGGCCAGGAGCCTAGCCAGGAGAGCTAGTGCGTAAAGAGCACATCGGGATTTGAGGGATCGCAAATCCTGAGGACATACATGTTTCGACATTGGAAAGTCCGAAACCTCGATGAGGAGGTTTGGCTGCGGTCATATAGGGGAGGTCACGTGGACCACGAGATTAGCCAGAGGGCTAATTGAAGTTAGAGGCGTAATCTGAGCCGTCAACTCAAGATCACATCTAAACTGTTGATTGGAGTTTCGAGGATCGCGTGTTGGAAATGTCAAAGAAACAATGCAATAGGAATCCCGATTTCTCGATATGAAAAATCCCAGAGTAATCTGAACTGTCAGATCAAGATGTGAACTAGATCGTCGACGCGACTCACGTCAACAGACCACGTCAGCTAGGAACACGTGGCACAACCAGGTAATGACAAGTGTCAGAATGATTCAACATTTCAGGCACATGTAAGTCACGAATCAGAGTGACACGTGGCAGTATTCAACACGTGTCAATCCACGTGTGACGTCAGCAGATGGACACCACGTCGGAGTTTTGAGGATCGCGTTTTGGAAATGTTAAAGAAACGTTGCAACAGGAATCCCGATTCCTCGATATGAAAAATCACGACTTTAATCGCAACCGTTGAATAGAGATCAGATCTGGATCATTGATCAAACTCCATATCGGAGTTTCGCGAATCACGACATAGAGAGGCAAAGAACTCAATGCATCAAGAATGCCGAAATCGCGAAATCACGATTCAATCATAGCCGTTGAATCAAGATTATCTCTGGACCATGGAATCACAGGACATGTGGCAAGTGATCAAAATTTCGCTGACTTGGGGTCAATGGAGCATAGTGTCGAAAATCGCGAAAGCACCTTATGCATAAGGCTGTGGTCACAGCCCTTGGACACATCAGCGAGAGATGGAGGAAAGAGATAGAGCAACCAAGCTCGTTTTCGGGGATCGCGACTTGGAGAGGCAAGAACACAATGCAACGGGAATGCCGAAATGTCGAAACGTGGTTTAAAGGCAAGATTAATAAAGCTCATCCAACAGCGTAGATTAACCTGAAGGATATCTGAGGGCTACTGTTGCACGACACAGTATAACTGCCAGAAATCACTGATGGTTTCAGCCAGAGGACTCAAAGACACTTGGGGATGATTGACAGAGAAGGTGAAGAGCCTCTGAGAATCTTCAAGAGGGATGAAGATGTTCATAAAGGTGATTAACAACTGGATAGGCATTGAGGCCTGTAACTGAAACAAAGAAAGTGAGTTCGACTATCACAGAGAAGACGAAGAGTCTCAAACTGCCAGAGAGGCTGAGGTATCTCAGTATAACATACAGTGATGTTGGACACGCGGGGCGAACCACCAAAGAAGATGAAGAGTCACGATGATGATCATACAGAGCACTTGAGAGGTGGAGGATAACGACGCGGAGTCAACATGCAGAGGCATTGCGAACATTGCATGCACAAGGTGCACATAAGCTATAAATACACAGTACAGAGAAGAGATGTGGGGCTGTTGCTGTTGGAGTTGTTGTGTAGAAGGATTGAAGTGTGAGCAAGGAGGCAGAGCGTAGGAGAAGAAATACATAGTAGAGGAAGGTTGCATTGAAGGGACATGGTGCAGAGAGTATAAATGGTAGAAGAACAAACAGCGCAAGTCATATGTGCAGGAAGGCAGTGAGGTAGACAGAGTAACAAAATGCAGCAGAACAGTGATGAGTCTGGTAAGCCATTGTTGAACATCATATCATTGTAATAAGTTTCATAAACAAAGATTTATTTTCCAGGGTGGAAGGGAGGTGCTAGGGAGGACTGTTGTCCTCATAGGTTCAAGTGGGTGCTTGAACACAGGGAGTTGTAGCTTCCATCTGGTTGCAGCAAGAGAAACCACGGTGGCAGGGTGGTGCAAGAGAGAGAACTCTTGTTCTCTGTTATACAGATTGGTGCCTGTATGATTGGAAGTTGGTGCTTCCATCCAGTTGGTGTTGGAAACACTCAGGGAGTTGGTGCTTCCTTCTAGTTGGTGCTAGAGAAACCAGGGAGTTGGTGCTTCCTTCTAGTGGGTGCTAGAGAAAACAGAGAGTTGGTGCTCTCAGCAAGTTGCGGCTTGCAAAACAGAGGTTGTAGCCTCATTATGAGTTGGTGCTCATATGTATGATAATGTAAAGAATGTAACTATTACTTATAATATAAATAAAAAAGAGGTTTTTACCCTGTATGGGTTTCCTCGGGAAATATATGTCTCTGTGTTTCTCATATATGTGTGACTGATGCTGAATGTGCCATTGTTTATTTCCCTGCATTAACGTGATCATCATTCAGTGTTTCTGCAAAGAGTTTAAAAGAAACATAATTGTTTAAGCACAATAACAACTGATTCACCCCCCCCCCTCTCAGTTGTCCAACACTGTGGATATAAATATCATTGATGAGGAGAAGTGTATCAGCCTATTATGTTCTTTGCCAGACTCCTGGGATAGCTTAGTCGTGGCTATTGGGAGTAATACAACCACTCTAACTCTAGAGGATATTATTGATTCTCTGTTGTCGGAAGAAATGAGCATAAAGAACATGGAAGGATCGACCAAAGATGATCTGGTAGTGAGAGGTCGATTGGTAGACAGAGATAAAGGAATATTAGTCGGTATAAAGTTTAAGTCAAAGGGTAGATATAAATCCCTGGTTTAGTTGACGCGAAGATGTTGGAAATGCGGTAAAGTTGAGAATTATAAACATGACTTTAAATCAAAGGAAACATAAGTCATTGTTGAATCCGATGAGTAGCAATCGACTAAGAGAAAGACGACCTCATACAAGGGAGGTGACGTGTACCTGGTGTTGGCCAGTACACAGTCGGATCAAGATGTTTGGTTAATAGACTCAAGAACATCCTATCATATGACACCACATAAAGAATGGCTTTGTGAATATGAACGATATGATGGGGGTGATGTGTTCTTGGGGGATGACTCGACAACCATAATGGTCAGACAGGGAAGAAACTGAATGACACTACAGGATGAGAGGACAAGAACCCTTCCAGGTGTGCTACACATTTTCGGTTTGGAAAGAAACCTTATATCTTTCATCAAGATGACTGATCCAGGTGTGCATACTCTGTTTTAGAAGGATTCATGCAAGATGGTTAGAGGTGTGATGGTATTAATGAAAGGAGTTCAGATTAATAACTTGTACAAGTTGTTAGCAAATGTTGACTTGAATGGACGCAACAACATCAATGCTCCTGAAATCGAATCGACTACGAATCGAATCAAATCAACGTCGACACAACTCAACTCGACTCGATCTAAGTCAGTTCAAATCAACTTGACAAGACATGATGAAATCGACCCGATTAGGATATGGCACGAGAGGATGGGACACGTTGGAGAAAAATGGATTCGATCTATGCAAAGCGAAGGTATGGTTGAAGGTTTCCCTGAATGTGGTTTAGAAGTCTACTTTTGTGAACATTGTATATATGGGAAACAAAGTCGGTGAGGTTCCCATCTAGAGAGACAAGGACAAATGGGATTCTATAACTGGTGTATAGTGACGTGTTTGACTCGGTTACAGTGCCTTCACCCGATGGACTCCTGTATTATGTCTCCTTCATGGATGATTTTTCTAGGAAGACATGGATATATTTCCAGAGGAAGAAATCATAGGTTTTCGAGATATTTAAGGAGTTTAAAGCTCTTGTTGGAAAACCAGACAAAGAAGAGGGTTAAAATGTTGAGAACTAACAATGGTGGTGAATTTTGTGGAAAGGAATTTGATCAGTTCTGTAAGAAGTGTGGCATAGAATGCCAAAATACCACACCATATACCCCATAGAAAATAGTGTTTCCAAGAGAATGAACAGAACATTGATGGATAAGGCAAGGATAATGCTCAGTGGTTCTGGGCTCGCACAAGAATTATGGGCGGAGGTAGTCGAGACTGCAAGATATCTGGTGAATATGTCTCTTTCGTTGGTGCTAGTTGAAACGACTCCAAACGAGCTATGGTATGGTAAGAAGCCATCGGTGGAACATATCAAAGTATTTGGATGTGATGCATTTGTGCATGTTCCTAAGGAAAAGAGGAGCAAGATGGGCAAGAAGGCATTCAAATGTATTTTCATTGGATACAAAGAAGGGATGAAAGGATATAAGATTTGGTATGTTTCATCAAGTAGAACAATGTACAATCGAAATGTGGTCTTCAGAGAGTCGAAGGTAAGTCCAAGCCTGGAGAATTTGTTCAGACCGAGAATAATCTTGATATGGTGTGGCTTGAACTGAGGAACGAAGAAGATGATTCAGATGAGTTGATTGAATCTGAGGAAGAGGTGGAACAATTGACTCTGGTGATAAGGAGGTCATAAAGAGAAAAAAAAACAGTTGAAAGGTATAGTCCACCCGACTTTCGTTCCACATTCGTGTCAACTGCCATCGACGATGAGCCCAAGTCGTTCGGTGAGGCAGTTGACTCGACAAAGGGTAAACTCTGGAAGGATGCCATGGTCGAAGAGATGGAATCCTTGTACAAGAATGAGACATGAGATTTAGTCAAGTTAGCTAGTGGAAGAAAGCTCTTCGGTAGCAAGTGGGTGTTCAAGAAGAAGATGAATGCCGCAAGACAAGTCAAGAATTTCAAATCTCGACTAGTAGTGAAAGGATATTCCCAAGTTGAGGGAGTCAACTTCGGTGAGATTTTTTCCCCTGTTGCAAAACTAACTTCCATTAGAGTACTAATGTCTCTGACTGCAACATTTGATATGGAAATAGAACAGATGGATGTGAAGACAATGTTCCTACATGGGGACCTGGAAGAAGAATTCTACATTAAACAACCTGAAGGATTTGTAGTAAAGGGAAAGCGAGAGTTGGTGTGCAAATTGAAAAGATCCCTTTATGGTCTAAATAAATTGCCAAGGATGTGGTGCCAAAAGTTTGACACATACATCCTTATTTTGGGATTTGTCAGAAACAAAGTTGATCACTGCGTATATTCCAAGGAAGAAGGTGGGAATTTCATATATGTAGATTTGTATGTAGATGACATGTTGTTGATTGGAAACAACATGGACGCAATAAAGGAGGTGAAGAAGAAGCTATCCTCCAAGTTCGACATGAAGGATCTTGGTGCAACTAACTTCATTATGGGAATGGAGATTAAGAGAGATCGAGTTGATATAAATCTCTGGTTGAATCATACGAAGTATATTGAAACATTTCTAAAATGATTCAACATACAGGATTGCAAACCGATGAAGGTGTCAATTCCTATGGGAGAAAGGATTATTGTTGAACATTTTCCAAAGACACAAGAAGAAATAGAGGACATGTCACATGTTCTTTATGCAAGTGTGGTTGGTAGTCTAATGTATGCCATGGTTTTCACTCAACCAAACATTGCCCATACAGTGGAAGTGTTGAGAAGGTACACGCAGACACCTGGAAAGGAGCACTGGACAACTATCAAGAGAGTATTTAGGTATTTGTGTGGAACGAAGGACTATTCTATATGTTACCAAGTAAAACTTGTAGGTGACAATGGTAAATTATATGTAGATGACTTTGTCCACGTCGAATGGGTTGGAGGTCTGGATCGACGGAGGTCGACCAATGGATATGTCTTCAAGATGTTTGGTGGAGAAATAAGTTGGATGAGTAAGTGATAGGCGATCATAGCCTTGTCAACAATAGAAACTGAATACATGGCGACCACTCATGGAAGCAAAGAAGCGGTATGACTTCCAAGGTTGTGTTCATGAATTGAGTTTGAGCAGAGAGCTATGAAGGTAAGTTGCGATATTCAAAGTGCAATATTTATAGCAAATAACCCTGCTTATCATTCAAAGACTAAACACATTGATGTACAATACCATTTCGTAAGAGACATGGTGGAAAGTAACAAGGTGCTACTAGAGAAAGTATAGACGTTGGAAAACATAGTAGTATCATTGACCAAGTCTGTGAGTGTTGTGAAGTTCTCTTGGTGTAGAGAGGCAATGGGCATTGTTTCCCTTGGTTTGTGAGAGAAATTTCAGGAATCTTCTATTTTAGCAAATAATACAACAAGTGGGAGAATGTTGGGTTGTTATATTCTTTGCAGTGAAAATCTAGTCGAGGTGGATGGACAAAAATTCGAAGTCGAGGTGGATCGAAAAGAGGTCAAAGTTGAGGTAGATTGACAAGAGGTCAAAGTTGAGGTAGATAGACAACAAGTCGAAGGTCGAGAGAGTCGACTGGGTAAATTTGAAGTCGAAGGCATCGATGGAAAGTTAACCGACAAGTGGTCAAAGTGCGGGCGTGAGATGACCGACTAGAGACCGAATGAAGGTTGATTGGTAAACCCGACTTGGAGTCGACTGTAACATAATCCTAGGATTTGTGGGATTTGTAGCGAATGATATGTAACCATTTATGGGCACCAATATTTAGGGGTTTTCTTGTTGTAAATCCTATAAAGAGGTGTGTTGTAAGGCCGTAAAGTCTGTTGCAATTGTTGTTGTTGTTGTAAGGTAATCGCAGAATGCACTTTTGCAGGTTAATGCATGTGTAAGTGTAGGTTTCTGGTCATGCATATGTAATCTGAATTGGCTACAGGGTTGTTCTTGTCTATGCAAGAGGGCATGATGTCGATTGTGTCTTAGGTGTGAACCAAGGTTAGACATCTAACCTTTTATTCTAAATGAATAAGACAACAAGATAGCAGAATGCTCAAAGGAATGTTGGTTTTCCTGGTTAAGAGTTTCCAGGGTAAAATATCAGTGTACTGTGTGATTTCTTGTGTCATTTTCTTTCTTGATTAAATTCTTCTTCTCTTCTGCCAGGATTAGTGTGGAAGTGTCTTTCATTTCCTGACACAACCATCCATAACAATCACTAAAGGGAATATTGACACCATCATCACCTCTTATGTAAGCAATTCTTTAGATAGAAGGGAAAACATTTCCACCTTTTTAAAGTGCATTGATAGTGAGGAGAAGATAAGGAGAATCACCATATTTATTTGGTTGTTGTCGAAAACCCTATACTAGTTGTCATTAGGTACCTACCATATCTACTAAATTGGGTTAAAAGTTGCATTCCAATAAGAATCATGACATTTTTTTTTTGGTTGTGATTTGACTAATTTGACGTGAATGATAGGTAAACCATATGAATCAGTATTGGAGTTTGACTTTGTTATAAAGGTATTATGTATTCCATTAAAGATGTGAAGGAGCTGAAATTGTTTTACAAGGTTTTCTTAAAGACACATAAAGAAACCAAATGATATATTGAAATAATTTAATTGTTATACTTTTTGGATCCATATACAATTAAAATCAATCAAATCACAACCAAACTTGATGAATATATGACTAAAATAGGTTAAAAAGTAAAACAGTTAAACAATTCCATAATATATTAAGTGAAGTTAACATCAACTTTAAAACTTTACATTCTATAAAAAAAACTTAGATAAAAAAGTTGTTTAGTGTAGGAAAAAAAAAGGAAAAAAAATATTATTACATATATCTTTTTTATATATCTATTATATGTAACTTTAGAAAAAAAGATAAAATCAACTTTACATGCTCCCCTAAAATCATTGATAAAAAGTAGTATAACAAGTATATTAAGAAAAAAATAGAGTTCTTTTAAGTCAAAATAAAAGGTGTATATTCCAAATGGTTAGTACATCTTCGAAATATATAATTATTTAAATAAAGGGGAAGAAAAAAAGGGAAGATATAAGTTTCAATGAAATAAAATAGAGTTAGGAAAATTTCCAAGAACCTAAAAAAAATGTTTAAGTATATTTAAAATAAAATGGATATTGAGGGGTAAGATATTATTATTTTTATTGTTTCTTTTGAAATTAATAATTATATTATCACTCTTCTGGATGGGGTGTCTATAGACTCGACAGACGGACAACCAGAGGGGAGGACACCTGGCCAAGTTTCCTTCCACCTAGAGACAACACATACACATCCTCCCTCTACCATTACCTCGTGATTTTAAAATCCTGGTCGCCATTCCTCGACTTTCACTCGCTGTCGGCCTGGTGTTATTACTTGGCGACTCAGTTCATGGGAATTTTAATGGGGATGAGCTAGACAAAGTCACAATCCCATCACCCGTCAAGCCATGGTGGTATTAGGCCTGAGTCATGGAGCGCCAAGGTTCATTCGAGCCCTTGGCCTCCAAAGTCTCAATCTCCACTAGATTTTGGTGTCGTCATTCTCCTCTGGTTTGAGCTTCTGCAGTCCTCCTAGCCCTCAACACCCAACATCTCTCCATTGTTTTTGTAGTGTCATCACATCCGACTGGTCTCGCGCTCATCGAGCAACCACTCTCACTTTCCTCACACGTTCTCTCTCTGGTTTTAGGTGGCTATTTCTATGCCTCAACTTAGGGGCAAGTTGAAGAGGGGAGCGACCTGGTATGTGGCTAGAGGAAGGGCAGCGAGAAGGCGTGGCTCTCCTCCAGAAACTGAGTTCGCTTCCACCCCGTTGCTTATTGTTGCTCCCACTCCTGCTCTGCCTACTCGAGACAACACCTCAGACCTATCCCCGCCGCAAATCCCTTTGCTTGTCAATTCGAATGGTTCGACAGCCTCAAAAAATCCCTCGAATTTGCTCCCAGGATTAGTCCCCCCCCCCCGCCACCCTCCACCTCCTTCCCCTCCATCTCCACCCCCTGTCACCTCCACTGGGCTCGTTCCTTCATCTCCTTCCTCCTACTCCCCCACTTCCTCCTCCGACTCTCCACTTCCCCCTCCACTCACCTCAGCTTTCTCCCACTGCGTAGAAAGGGATTCTCTTGAGGAGTCCCTGGATGACCTTAAGCATAGAATCAAGGACATCAAGACTGCCATTAACAAGATGCAGTACAAGGAAATAGAGCGATGGCGTCGTGTGGACCTCTTGATGACTTTCCTGCAGGACCTCAGGCAGGCTATCTCGGACAGAGATACACTCAACAGAGACTCCATGCATGTGTGTAAGGCTGTGTCAGGGCAAAGGCTCAACCCCGAAATTAGATAATTCCTTCTAGTTCAAGTTTCTTATTTTCTATGTTTTCAGTTAATATACTTCATAAGTTTTTTTCCCTGCGCGACCACTCAGTTTTAGGAATTTTGGTCTTAGCAAACAACCCGTCTTTTGGGTTTGGTCTATCTCAGTCTAGAATTCAGAATCTCTGCCCTGCGTGGCACTGTAAATCACTATCTCTCACCGCTTTGCAAGTTTTGCATGAACACTTTGAATTTTCGGACATGTGGCAACATTGGTTTCCCACCAGGGCAATGTTGTCACAACCGCTTATGATAGATTGACAGTTGTAATCTTTCTTACAAAAAAAAATAAATTATGTTATCACTGAATTGGCTAATCAACTATTGATTCTCGCATCAAATATAATTGGAAAAGTAGATTTTTGGAGCAAAAAACAATATAAAATAAATGATTTATTACTAGGAATTGGTGATTATATTTTCATATTGCAATTCAACATTACAATCTTGTGGAACAACGATGGTGACATAATTTTGGGTTCACCTTGTACGAAAACATTGGGGACTTTCATTTTAAACATGAAAAAGTTTTTGACTACTATAAGAAAAAGATGATAGCATTGTAGGATGTTACCATGAAGTCAAATTCAGTAGAACCCTCATTAGAAGACTTTAAATATGTCTCAAAGGTGATCCTTCATGATATAAAAGATGCAAAAACAATTTGACAAGGTTTTCACTAATAAAGATTTCTCGCTTTAAGAATCATAGTCAAAGTTTGATCACAATTATTAAGAAGTTGAAAGGCAAAAATAAGTCACAACTAGAAACATTGGAGTAACTTACCAATGAGGAATCAATGATCGATAAAGAAACAATGACCGACCTCATTGAAATAGAGAATTCATTAAATGAATAAATCCAGACCTTGGAGAAAGAAACCAATGCATATTCTATGGACATCGAAAATCAGAAATATGCTTATATTGAAATCTTATCAACTAATAAACCGCCAGAAGTATCAAAAGACAAAGTTTCCAATAACAAGACATAGGATAAAAGGATGCCTTATCATCATCATAGTTATTAAAGTCATTGTATTATTCAATGAACTAACCAAATTCAAAATCATTATGAGAAACTGAGTAAAGATCCTATTATATTGAAGAGAAGCTTAGGTGTGGAGTCTTATCATTTTCCAAATCACATAAGTCATCACCACATAGTTTTGCGAAAAATCGAAATAGGGTGGTCTAACCCTTTCACAATAAGATAGTTCTTCTCAATGCTTGATAACTCATTTGTCTTGTATCATCAACCATTATAGCTTCAAAAGTAGAGAATCGTGAGAAGACATTACAAGCCAAAAGAAAAACATAAAATTTTTCCATAAAAATGCTTTGAGGACAAAGCATCTTTGAAGGGAAACACCATGTAATGAACATAAATATATAAATATACATTAAATAAATAAAATCATAATAGAAAATGAAGTGACACATCCTAACTAAAATATGTGACATAACCAAGGGACATGGCCCATCAACCATTATGATTAGTAAATGCATAGAAGTACATCGTCATAGTGTGGCATTGTATCAATCATTATATATCCTGTATTCATTTATTATTTATATTATTTGTCCTATATAGATTTCAATATATTGTTTTTCTATGTTGGATATTCAGTGAATGAACTTTGTTCATTTCATTAAGCCCATAAAAATATGTCTTCAATGTAACATACCCAATACCCTTTGTACTTTGTTAAGGATATTGGGTACTCTTGAAGCCACCAATTTTCACTCAGAATTTGTTGCTTTGATATCGTATCTCTGAATTTCATGTCCTAATACCTTTCCTCACTGCCCCATTGTTAATGAATTAACATATGGAGGAGCTATAATACAGAGTTATACAATATAATTACACCATTTAGTCACAATGACACCATAAATTTAAAATGCATACTTAGACTTGTAAATAGAACTAAACACATTGGAAACTAATATAATACATGACATAAACAACATTAATTCGACATAATCACAAGTAAGTCGTGAACATTTATCTTTTTGGGAATTATCCACCATTTTTCTATAGAAGAGGGATGTTCCACCTGACCATAGGCTCTCTAGTGCACCAATTCTCTTTGCATCAAAGGCCACCCACGAATTGAGGCTATGAATCCAAAAGTTTGTCTCTACTCTCTTTACACAGTCAAATTCCCAAGTTCATAGTCATTGCACCTACAACAGTCTCAATCCACAACTCTTTTTCCCCATTGGCATGCACAACCCAAGTAATTTGATCCCCTTCTTTGCTTAGAAGTCCCTCAGTCTATCCCACTTCCCTCTAGGGCTCCAACATAATCTAGCCAAGAAATATCATTGTTGGGATTCCAGGGATCATTAGTTGTAGCTAAATTTACTCAATAACAATAAATAACATTCCATACAATTACAATTCTCTCATAATTCATGGTTGTAGCTTTCCATAACTCGAATATAGTAGGTATATGGTAATTCTAGTTCAAAGAGTAACTCTCTCAAATTTCTCCTGATAAAATGGCAATTTGATCTGTCCCAAATTTTCCAGCCGAATGGCAAGTCGAACTCTCTAGACATTTGATAACTTGAATTCCACCATTGAATGGTAACTTGAATAGCATGAAGATTTGAATCATAATGGTAGTTCAAACAAATTGGTCACTTGAACCCCTAATACTTCGAACCCCTAGATAATTCATACTCGGTAATTCAAACTTCCCCCAAAAACATTCAAACTCTCTCTCCCCCCACCCATGACTGAAAAAGGCATAGGTAAAATTGCATGTGAGTGAGAAATCATGTGCCTTCATGGAAAGTACATGTTTATACTCTCTTATAACTGATCCCAAGGATTAAGGAATACTGATTAAGCAAGGTTAATTACTTAGAATTATCAATAAAATAATATTATCTTTCTTTAGCCCCTTGAACCCCTTAAGTCCCCATTCTTTTCCTTCTTGTGGAGTCGTAGACCCCCATTCTTTTTCCCTTTTTCTTCTGTAGCCTATGATGTATTTGTTATTATCATTTAATGCAAAATTTTACATATTAGATCATTCGAATTTTATCCATTCATCATGTATACATATACATTATTGGCTTGGGAATCAAAACTAGGGCATTACATTCAACTTGCAAACATGAGTATCATGCCCATGTATCTCAAATCCTCTTAGCTAATTAATCATACACTTCTTCTTCAATCACTCCATTCAAGAAGGTAGTATTCACATGCATTTGATATAAGTTCCAATAAAAACATGTTGCTAGGGAAATAATGGTACTAATACAAGTGTATCTAGCAATTGGAGCAAATGTCTTGTCATAATTGACTCTTTTTTTATGTGAGAATGCTCTAGCAACAATTTAATCTTGCATAATACTTTTCAATACTTCCATCAACGACATGTTTGAATTTGTACAACCACCTAGAATCAATCACTGACTTCCCCTCTAGCCTTGGTACAATCTCCCAAATATCATTTTGCAGGATTAAGTTATACTATTTTTCATAGCCTCTTGCCACTCCTTCTCATAAGATCTTCAAAACTAGAAGGATCTTCCATCTTCTCACTGGAATGTACAAGTGCCATTAGATCAACAACTTGTAAATGTCACACTCTTGTACCCCTCTAACCAAAGTCCTTGGACTAGCTAGACTACAATCATTGAGAGTGCAATGCTATCTTTCAAATGCAACTCTACATTGTACATATATAATACAATAAATCGAAAGAAGATTATTTTTTAAATTAGGAACATACAAAAAATCATTAAACTCAAGAACATCACCTAATGGCATAAAGAAGGAAATGGAGCCAAATCCTCTCACATGATAAGTAACATCATCACCTAACTCCACACTCATACCTCCCTCTTGCTTTTGAAGTATGTTGAAGAATGACCTACTATATGTGATGTGTATCGAAGCCCCACTATCCACATACCATTCAACACTAGAAAAAATGTTAAAATATCAAGAGACCATGGTGAAGGCACTCTCAAACTGAGAGAAATCCTCCTTTGCTCTTTCTACAATCCTAACTACAATTTGTTTCTTTCCCTTCCCTTTCTTCTTCAATGGATAGGAGTTGGCGTAATATCCCATCTCGTGACATTGGAAATACGTAAATTTACGCAAATCCTTCATTCTTGTACTTGTACCTTCCTTCTCCATGTATCCTTTCTTGTTACCCTTCTTCATCCTCTCAATGAGAGCAATCTCATCTACCTCCTCTTGTTTCCATGAATAAGACTATATCTTGATTTCTTCCTTCACAATATCATTCCACACCTTTGCAAAAGGTGGAATATTTTAATGAGCACAAGCACCTTGAACAAAAGGCCTTCATGAAGGTAAAATTCAATTGAAAGCAATCAACACCAACTCCTTATCCTCCACCTTCGTCTCAATGGTAGCCAACGGATCTCTCAACTTTGTGACACTAGGCATATAGCTTACCATAGTATATGTCTTGCTCATGTGAATGGATAAAAGCTTGTTTTGTAGGAGCATCTATCAAGAAACACAAGAGCTTTGAAACAAATCAACTAAAGCCCCAAACATGTCCTTACCTATTATCTTCTCTAGAATGTGAGAGATGAAATGATCTTTCACCAAATCTAGAATGATTTTCTTTGTCATGCCCCCCTTCTTACAATGTACAATCAATTGTGTTGGATCTAAAGGTTTTGGAACCGCTTTCACAACATCCTCCTAAAGAGTAGCTTCCTCCATAAGTATTTATAACTTAATTTTCTAAGGAACAAAATTAGAAGCTCCTTCCAACCTATCAGACTCTCTGAGACTGAGAGTCATCTTACAGATCCTAAAAACAAACATCAAGTGTAGAAATCAACAATATATGAAGTAGACAAAACCCTTCTAGGGTTTAAGTGCTACTCCCAAGTGACCTAAGGTTTCATACACAACAACCTCAATAAGGTCAAGCACCTCTCCTAGGTACACCATAATTGAAATACCAACTCCTTATTTCATCAAAAGAGTAATCTCAACGGAAATAGCTATAACAATATGCATAAATTTTATGCTCTCAACACTTTAAAATAAAAAAAATTCACCTCTTTCCTAGAGGTTTATTGGATCTAGTCCCTATGAATTTATGACCTTAGCATTGATTTGGAATATAATTTACAATAGTGAACACTGAACAATATTTCACTTCTTTTGAACCCCATTCAACAAGGTAATCCAAGAGAAAAGACACCAAATATATGCCAATAAGTTTCAACCCTTTGGGGAAATCTTATCATGCATAAACTAGATAAAATTCACTTTATGTTAACGATAATGAAAACCCTACCAAACATCTTTCCATAAGATATCATCAACACTAACAAGCCTTCTTGCCTCCAAGCAAGATGTCTTATCTCTCCTCTTCTTCTCCAACAAGTACAACCCTAGGGTTTACCACCAAATCCTAACTAATTGCCTCCTTAGGTAAAAAACCCTAACCCTAGACTTCAAGAATGCTTAAGAAACCCTAGCACCTCAAGACAA
This sequence comes from Picea engelmannii, assembly GCA_009831015.1. Classification (NCBI taxonomy): domain Eukaryota; kingdom Viridiplantae; phylum Streptophyta; class Pinopsida; order Pinales; family Pinaceae; genus Picea; species Picea engelmannii. Next base: position 25,849 of record ML824407.1, on the reverse strand, counting down.
GAGATATAATATGCAAAGAAGAATATCTAGGAGAAAGAGATACTAAAGTTCTCTTCTCCTTGCATATCTAAACAAAAGATGAAGATTATGATTTTGAAAGGACTCTCTACTACCTTTCTATATATGAGAGATGAGGGAGGCCAACAATGTAAAAGTGGGCCTAAACCCTTAGAAACAACCTACTACAAAAAAATAGGCCCACACAAGTGAAGCACTATGTTACAACCTTATTTTCCACCCTAGGGACTTATGGAGGACCCATTCATGGTTTTTGAAGGAGGTCATGCCACAACTGTTTGACAACCCATGATCGGTCACTTGCTACATTACTTCTAGCCCACGATCACCTTTGTTCCTTTTAGAATTGGTGATTCACGAGCAGATCAACACTAGGTGAGTTGTTTATCTCGTTATATGATATAGGAACTTTCAATCCAATTGAGTTTCATTAATCTCTAGAGATCTCAAATCCTCTCCTAGCCTCCTCCACCAATATATATATATAATGAAGATATAAGGAAGGCATTCCATGGGCAAGAGGAGGAAGAATAATTTACATGTACATGATGTAGGAATTTTAAAGGATCTCTTCCACAAGAAATCAATCTTCATCTTGGGTTAGCCTTGTTTGTATGAGGGCTAGGGAGGAGCAAGAGAAAGGAGCGTAGGAGGAATGCATCATGACTCAAGATATGATATGTTGATGTATTCACTCTTTATTTGATTTATATATAGATCTGTGTGGTTTTCCCCTTCCAATGCTTATGTATTCATTGTTCAATGCTTATTTGTGTTAGATCTTATCTTGTCTCGAGTAGATCAAATTAGATCTAGGATAGATATAAGATTTCCTAAAGCTTAAGAAGGTTTGAGGATTGATATTTTTTGTCACTTGTGTGCAAGAAGCAGGTTGCAAGAGTCGAAGTTGGATCTTCAGAGCTACAATGACCAGGATATGTAAGGACAATCGTTGGTTCAAAGGTATGCCATTCTATATTCTTTCTTAAACAAGAATGATTCTAGTAAATCTAGGGAAAATTGTGTAGTGGTCTATCTCGTTGTTTGTTTTGGATCAAGGGCATATTCAAGGGAGGTCTTGTTTATCCGTAGGAGAAATTTATCCACTAATAGAACTAGCAACTCCACTCGGGAAGGATATTTGAATCTTCCTCAATTTTATTTCCCTTGTTTCTTTACCTCTAAAACTTGTTTTTGTAGCCTAGTAGTCTTCCTTATCACTCCCTCAAAGACTAGATCTGTCAGATTTGTCATACCTAGGCCAGATCTGAGCCCCTTTCCCAAATTTTATAGACGATCGCGACTGACAAATTCAAACTAGAGCGATCGATCATGAGATGTATAATTCTTGGTCTGTGACTGCCTATAGACGGTCGCTAGTTGCATACATGTTGGGCTGCAACCTCCCTTGTAGGTGACTATTTTTAAAGTTTTTATTTTTATTTTTCTTGATCAGATCTAAACTTTGCCTAGTCTTTTAAGCATGTTAAGGGTATGATAACATAAATCTCCTCTTTGATTGAGCTTCTTCTTTGTTGTTTGAGTTTGAAGTGAATTTGAGGTTTCTTTAGTTTTTTGGGGGGTTTTCTTGTTTGAGTGAACTTGATTCCTAGTGAGTGGTGATCTGGCTAGTGTCCCCAACAGATCGTTTCAGATTTGGTAGTGTGTCTCTTTGTCCCTTTTGCATCCAGTTTGTGTTTGGAAAAAGTGTTGCATTACTAGATCATCTTTCAAGTTTTGGGTTTTTTTTTTTTATCCTATGTAAACATTGGAGATTGTTGGGGGGAATCACTTCCAATATTACATACCCCTTTGCTTGTTTTTTGATGGTTTGATATGTATATTCATTTTCTTAGATTAGAAGAAAATTGCATTTCAAAACAAACAATATTTTTTTGCTAGGGTAAATCTTTTGGGTGCTTTGAAAGAGATTGCATTGGTGTGTTTTGCATTCAAGGATCTTGTTTTGCATTGCATGGTTGTTGCATGGTTGTGAAGTTATCTTGGTGATTGTGAAAACCAAAAAGAAAACATTTATCTTCCCTTCCTTAGTTAGAGTTCATTGAAAATGAAAGTTGCACATTTTACAAACATATTTTATCTTCTTTGGATTGGAAAATAGTCAAAAACATCATTGATGTTTCATTCATTCTCTTGCCTAATCAACAACTATAAGAAAAAAAACACTTAATTTAAAATCAATTAGACTATTTTTCTTGATAACAAACCAACATAGATATGATTGCGGGCCTTGTTGATCTAAAAAATTGTCTTATGGTCTTTAAGATAACATCACAAGGATAAATCCTCATGTGTTTTTAAAGAGCTGGTACTCTATTTTTAAATAACATGCAAGAACATAAAAAATGCATGAGAGAGGACCAAACTCATTCTTGAAATAAATATTCACATGCAAAGAATACCTGAGAAAGGACCATGCACCTCCCAATATTCACAATATAATACAAGACTGCAGACCATAAAGTGAGAAATTTTAAAGGACTTTGTTTCCATCATAACATCATCAAAATAGAACACATCATCAAACAAAATAAAAAAATATAGACGACATTTATAGAAAACTGAACATGATCATTCATTTTGTTTCCATCATAGCATCATCAAAATAGAACACATCATCAAACATAATAAAAAATAAAGACCACATTTACAAATAATTGAACATGATCATTAATTTAAAACCTAAACAAATTTTGATAGACACACATTTGAAATCTCATGCTTATAACTCAAATTCTGAGAAATTATTAATGTAATGTCCTAAATATTTCCATGGGAACCTAAAAAATGATAGATGTCTATAAAATTTTACAACAATTGAAAGTAAAATCATTCATCCTAAACGAACTGGGATGGGGCTCATGTGGATCAATGAATGAAAATACCTGGAAGAAAAGAGAAAACACGATTAGGAATTGACCTTTGGTATTCACAGATCATGAAAAAAGAAAGTTTGGATAATTGCTAACTGAGAATAAAAGGAGGAAAATATCTTAGTGAAGTGTCTATTTGACTTACAATGATGGAAAGACCAACCTTTCAAATGCATTTCACATCTTCTCTTATAATCTTCTTTTCATCCTCTGAACTACTTTTCAATTAGGTTTTTTTTTTTTTTTTTTTTCCCCTTTTGTGTAATGGATTAAAATATATTAGGTAAATATGAACTCTAATATTCATGCCACCATATAGAACCTACTTTAGGAGTTTATGATTTTTTTTAATAAATCATTTGCCAAAAAATAATTTGTTTTTGAGCCCAAAAATAGTCCTGAATGTAATTTAATTTTTAGAGAATGCTAACTATTATTTCGGCCATGAAAACCACTTCCACAGTGTTCGTCGTATCTCTGGATTTCCAATGAGCTCTCATTTTCTCAAATCGGACACCAGGAGAAAACGTTATGGCTTCTAGAAGATGGAGACTCAACGATCATTGATCCATCCACATGAATTTTGAGCCTTTGATTTGAAAAATCAACTTATCTATCCCACATGCATTGTGGCTCGTGGGAGGGTACTCATGACATATTTATAAAGAAATTTCATCTTCATATTATTATACCGTATATATATATATATATATATATATATATATATATATATATTTATGAAAATTGAAATTCTTAATTTTCTATTGGTTGAAGAGAGTAATGCGACTATTTTTAAGTGGTTTTATTAGTCTATTCTTGATGTAAAAGATTTTTTAATCTATTTATGTTCCATTAATTTATGCTTTAGTACTTCATTGATTTGATAGTACTTCTTAATTTAGACTGCTCATTTAATGTGGTAATTCTTATTATCTATTCTTTAAAATTGTAAATTTTAATTGTATAGATAAATTAAGCTCTCTAAAAAATTTACATTGAAAAAAAACTTCTCATTTCTCCTTGATTTCAATTGTATAGATAAATTTAGTTCTCTCAAAAATATATATTGAAAAAAAAACTTCTCACTTCTCACTTTTGTTATGCAATCTATTCCTCTTATATATAATTTCATTAACAAAATCAATTTTTACTCCATTTCCATCATTTTTACCAGTTTAACCTCTAATTAGCCAAACATGGCCAATTAGCCATAGTGGTGATCTGTAAATTTCTTCAAACATTAATATTTACAAATCACTAAGTTAACATTAAAACCATTTTTTTTTTGAAAACCTAGTTATTCATGAAAGTTCTAATCACACAAATAAGTAAAAATAATAGTAACAGGGACCAAAGCCTTCATCTTGTTGAAGATGGAATCCTTCATTTAAATTTTTAAATATTTTTACCAAGTTCTACTACTTGTGTATTTTAAATATTTTTACCAAGTTCCTTGAAATTTTATTATATATTAAAAATATCTCTAACTAATTAACATCACATCGTAACAACATTCAGGGCCTGTGGACTAGGGACTTCTTACCAAAAGAAGAGCTTGATAATTAACATTTTGGTCATTTTTGGACGATTTCACTCCGCTACAAATTTGACAACTCAAGTTTAGCTTGCATAGATGGATTAGGAAATTTTGAAAATAATTACAACATTCATATAATTTAACATTTTAAAATTATAATTTTATTAAAAATTTGATTTTAAATATTTTAAATGAAAAAATTATATACCGTTGATGTCAAATTCAACAATATATTGCATTTATGTTATTTATGGGTAATATATATTTTCAATGAAAATGTGCCTCTCAAAACGCTTATAAATAAATAATAAATAATAATTTATCACAAATTTTAAGTGTTTTATAATTACTTTAACGATTAATTTTGGATTACATTCAACTACTATAATTGTTTTAACTATTAGTTTTGAACTACATACAACTACTAATTAAAATATTAAAAGGAATGTATAATGTTAATTTCCCTTGTTTGTATGTGAAGTAGAGAGAGCCATGGAACTTTGTGTAGCTTATCTTTTGATCGCCACCTTATCACCCAAGTATCATGTCAAATCACTTGCCCAGTCATCTGTGTGTCTAATTAATATCATCCAAGTGTCACTCGAGGGTAGGTCCACTTCATTTCCACATGTCACAATGTGATAGTTCCACTTCACTGTCACGTGTCACCCAAGGATAGGTCCACCTCACTACCACGTGTTCCAATATAGTAGGTACACGTCACTACCATGTGTCACCCAGTGATAGGTCCGCCTCATTGCCATGTGTCCAAATATAGTAGGTCCACATCGTTGCCATGTGTCCCAATACAATAGGTCCACATTACTGCCACATGTCCCAATATGCCAAAGGAGGGGAGAAGGGATAAAACTTAGGAATATAATGAATAATTTTATGAAATAATAAAATCAGAAAATATAATTAAGTGGAAATATGGAAATGTGGAGGTAGGGTAATGCAGGTTGGTAAAACTTAGTAAAAATGACTAAGTGAAAATACTTAGTAAAAATGACTAAGTGTTGATACAATGACTAAGTGTTGAGACATGAAGGGGTTGAGAGGGTAAGGTGAGCGGAGGAAGGGTAAAGGTGTCACTCGAGGGTAGGTCCACTTCATTTCCACGTGTCACAATGTGATAGTTCCACTTCATTGCCATGTGTCACCCAAGGATAGGTCCACCTCACTACCACGTGTCCCAATATAGTAGGTCCACGTGGCTACCGCATGTCAGTCAATGATAGGTCCACCTCATTGCCATGTGTCCCAATATAGTAGGTCCACATCACTACCACGTGTCCCAATATGGTAGGTCCACATTACTACCACGAGTCCCAATATACCAAAGGAGGGGGAAAGGGATAAAACTTAGGAATATAATGAATAATTTCATGAAATAATAAAATAGTAAAATATAATTACCTAGAAATATGGAAATGTGGAGGTAGGGTAATGCAAGTTGGTAAAACTTAGTAAAAATGACTAAGTGAAAATACTTTGTAAAAATGACTAAGTTTGGAGACATGAAGGGGTTGTCGAGGTAAGGTGAGCGGAGGTAGGGTAATGTAGGTTGGTAAAACTTAGTAAAAATGACTTAGTGTTGAGACAATGACTAAGTGTTGAGACTTGAAGGGGTTGCGAGGTTGTTGGTGTAGATAGAAAAATCATAAGATGGGCTCCCGCATCCCCATTCAAAATAAAAAAATAAGTATAAGACTCAAACAAAGTGTAAAACTCAGTAAAATGACTAAGTCATGAGGGTGGAATTTGGGTAATGCGGAAATGGGAAGTGCAAATTGAGTATTGCGGAAATGTGGGTTGTGAGGTTAGAAGTGGAAGGTGGAAATGAGGGAAGGACTCCTGCATCCACATTCATAAAAGATGACTAAGTATGGAGGATGTGTAGTAGTATAAAGTATGGGTAGTAGTGAAAATGACTAAGTATGGAGAGTATGGACAGTAAGAAAAATGACTAAGTATGGAAGTGTAGAGAGTAGAGAGGAAGGAAAATGAGGAAATATGGAGATCAAAGAGGAAGGAAATTGAGGAAAATGACTAAGTACGGGGTGAGGAAATGGCTAAATATGGAGAGTAAGAGAAAAATGACTAAGTATGGAGCAACAAAATGTGGGAGAAAATTGGCATATCTTGGGCATATGACCTCTATTTTAGATTCCGTAAAATGTTGGACGAAGCTAAGACATAGGGAAATTTAGTGAGAATATAGACACAAACAATTCTTTATTTTATTTTCTTCTCTTTTGTTCAAAATAAAAACAATCCATGTTGGCCTTGCATGAAGAAAAAATGCAACATCGATTCCAAATTCTTAAAACTTGTTGGGTTTTCATGATCAATAGGTGAAGAGTATTTGACATTTTCCAAATTTGAAAAAAAAGTGGTCTCCATTTGAAAGAAACATAGGTTCATATATTTACCCCAATCACTTAGTTGATGGGTGTCAGGAAAACACACCAACATGCCTTAATGTAGGATTGGAGAGTAAACTCTCCAAGGAAACCTAAATTAAACCTAAAAGTCACTAAATAGTGCTCAAATCCATTAGCATAACAAGTGTGTCGAGAAGCTCCTCTAACACATAAGTCAATCATGAGGTCGCATTGGAGCAAGTGAAGTGGCATCCCCTCTATGTTTGTCTTGGTGTTTGCTAGACTGCTTCAACTACTACGTGTATGGGGTTCTCAAAAGTGTCACATCTCCTTGAGAGGTAACACTTATTGAGGTTTTGGGCTTAGTTTCCCTACCCACACTTGTGGTCGAACCTTTAATTGTTCGCCTGGTCACTGATTGTTAGGTGGTAACCATAGTGGCCTTTCCTAGGTAGCTACAAAGGTGACTACGAGTGGGAAGTGCCTATGGTACCTGGGGCAGGTGTTCAATCCCTGTTTCAATTGCTCCAAAGGGTGCCTGCCTTAATAAAGGGTACTTGCATTGATCAAGGTTGTTACATGTGGGTTATCATAACTATTCTTCACACCTTCACTAGCCAATATTTTGAAGACTTGACATCCCCCAAAAGATTGGTTCTCAAGAGGTCCCTTGATCCATTGGTTTTGCTTGTTTATAGCCTAGATTTGTTAGGGGTGTGCTCTTTGGTTCTGTGTCTATGTCGGCCATAAGTTAATTGTTGTATTGGTTATAACACATTTTATTCACCATAGTTGAACAACCGCTTCGTTGGTCCTGTAGCCAACAAGGACTTGCACCTATAATAGAGGAACAACCACCTATTAAGCGACGAGCGGTAGATGATAGAGAGTTTAAAGACTCAGAAGACTCAGACATAAGGTCTGAGGAGAGTGAGAGCATAGAAGTTGAAGTGGTTGAAGAAAGTCTTCCATTTCATTTAAACCCTCCTTTGACTAGTCCTAACGACCTCATACTTGTCCATTAGGGAGCTCTTCAATGAGCCTTTTTATTTGTTTATTTATCCTCACATCATGTCGGGCCCGATTGTACAATCCCATCGAAGAGTATTATAGGGGGCACCCTAGTGATGCCCTCCTTGTCGTCCCTTAGTCCATTAGACCTACACCATCTATGCCCATTTCATCAGGTGTCTCCATTTGGGGGATGTTGGTCGTGTTTGTCTTTCCTTCATTGAGTATACCTAGCATCGACACTCCCATCCCATATGTTGTATTTCCGACATCTGGATCTCCATCCAGTGGAGGGCCTAGCCTTGATTTCAATGCTGGAAATGGAAATCCTTCCACCTCTGATATCCCTATAGGAATCTTTGTAGTGATAAATGTTGGTTTTCCTTTCAATTGGAATATGTCTAGTGGGTTTGGGGTTGCTCCTATCCAGTCTGGGGATAGCAATGTTTCTGGGGGCAATTATGATCAATGGGGTGGCTATCCTTTTATCCACACTTTTGGTCATGGAAGTTGTTTTTATGGGGATCATTATGGTCAGGGAAGTAGTATTCCTTTAGGGTCCATCTATGCTCCTAGAGGTAATCCTTTTGGGGGCATGTACAGTCCTGGAAGTAGTAATGTTTCTGAGAGTCCCTTTATCCCAGAGGAAACCCTCCTGGGAGCTTGTACAATCCCATGAGAAATCACGCTCCTGGGAGTGCTTCCATCCCTGGGGGAAATAACCCTTTTGGAACTTCCAATTCCTTTAGAAACACGAACATGGGGGGGCCTCAGGGTCCATTTGGGTCACATGATGCTTCATCATCCACCTTGTATTCTTTTTCCAACACGACAATGCTTTTCTTGGTGACTTTAGACTTGTTAGACTTGTTGCATTTGACAAACGACACCATTCTCCATGACCTGCTATGCTCGGCCATACTTGCTAAGTTTCCATCAGACATGCCGAAGTTTGACATAAATCCAAGAGAAGAACCATCTACACATATCATGACCTATCACCTATAGTGTTTGTCCAACTCCTTGATGCATGACAGTGTTAGACTACGTCTTTTTCCGATATCCTTGAGTGGAGGTGCCACAAAGTGGTATATAGAACTCAAGGGCTTCCTTTTCTAGCTTCAATAACTTGGCCATAGTGTTTTTGACACACTTCCAATTTCCCATTAGGTATGAGACTAGGACAGAGTTGTTGACATATATGTTTCAAGATACATCCACTTACATTTATGATCACATTCATGACTGGAGGAAACAACGTAGGATGATCAAATCCAAGATACCTGACCAACTCCTCATGGAGTGGCTTACCAAATCCCTCTTTCCAACTATCACCAAGGATGTTTCTATGTAGGGGAAACTTCCAAGGAGTAAGCTATCTTAGGTGCCCAACATTTAGACCTGATCTACTCTCAATATGGCATACTATATGATATTATCCCACACGCTCTAAGGTCATCAACAAATCCTGGTAGACCAAACCCAGGACCCCATGCTGATGGTGTGGTTGTTTCTATTTCCAGTGCATTTGTGGGATAGTTAGTTGGACATTTGGGTCAAATGCACATTTCATCAATCCCACCAACTGTTATGCCCACCACCCAAATTGCTCAGGTTCTCGTTTAATCCTCTGAGGTGAATTCAGTGCAATCCACAAAATTGAAGAACCGTCAACTGTCTAAGGGGAAGAAGAAGAATAAAAAGAAAAAAATCTAATAATGAATGTGGATCCCCTCAAGCCCAAAACAATACTAAGGGAGGCATAAAAGAGAAAAAATAAGAATAGGTTTCCCTGCAAGATTTGTGGGGAAGACCATCCTACTCAGTAGTGTCCCAAGATGGATGAGATTCATCGCTACTTTTCCCAACAGAAGGATCCCCAACAACCTGCTATCTTGACTCATCCTTTCCCCATCCAACCACAACAAGTGGTTGCATCAAATCATGCCCCTCCACAAGGGGGCATGGCAAGTACTCCTCAATTTGAGATGTCATCCTCGACCGTGAATATCCTCATTCACTCACATGGTTTCTTTGCAAACTCAAGCATGCAACTACGTTAATCTCGAGGTTGGTCTTGCGAATTAGGATCCAGTTCCTTCTTCCTAGCCTAGTTTCCCTCTCTAGATAGAGAATCCATCCTTGAAGACATTACTTTGCCCAACAAATTGTGTTCTTCAATGAACGACACCGAACTTGAATACATGGGCAACCCACAACTACAATGTTATGGAAGAGTTGGCCCAGACACCATGTGCGATGTATACTTTAGAAGTCCTCCAAAGTTTCCCCACGTAGCGAAAATATTTTTTATCAATGATAGGCGGGGTTGACCCCTCAAAGTCTAGTTTAATTGTGTTTGACATGGACCAAGCTCAAATTAGGATTTCTCACCAAATTGCTTTTCAGATTCAAGTGAGAGTAAGTTGGAAAAAAATCTTCCACATAGTGGTTAATGGAGGTGCCTCTACATGCAATATGTCCATTTCCTATTGGACAACTCTTGGCTCTCCAAAGCTCAATTTGTCTAACACCATGTTGAAGGCCTTTGACAAACATATGTTCAAGCCTCATGGTATCATCACCACTTTTCCCAACGAGTTTGGTGGTAAGATTATCTTTGTTGACGTCAAGGTGGTCGATGCCCCTATGGAATATAATTTGATACTCGGGCACATTTGGTTCTATGAGATGACAACAATCATCTCATCAGTGTTTAGGGTCCTTCGCTTTCCTCATCAAGAAAATATTGCCACCATTGACCAGCTTGCATTCTGCACCTCAAACCTTAGGATCACTGTGGGTTCTAATGTACCCTTTGCCAGTGACTCCAAGAGTGCATATATGAGTGTTGGTGTAGGGATGTTCAAAGACTCCTCCTTGATGGGTACCTTTACCTTCCCCCAACCATCTCCTTCTTTGAATGTGGCTCCTATTGGTATGATCTCTTCCATTACCAGTGGATCCATCAGGTCTTTTGATTCTTGGGTGGTACCTCATTCTGAGGACATCGAGTCTTATGGAGCTAGCATGTTGCTCATAGTAGTTGAGATTGACTCCCTGACAATCCCGTCAACATCAGTTGATACTAGTCATCAAATCCATCCTCATATGGAGTGTGATCATCCTACTCCACCCACATGGGTTTTTGACTCTTTGATTTCGCACGACTTCCTTGATTTTGAGTTAGCTTTATATGAGGCCATCTTGGATGTCATGGCTTCTATAGATAAGCCAAAGGAAGATGCGACGTGAGTGCTTCTCTCAGTCTTCGGGGATCGAATAATATGTTCCAAGAAGAGACGCAACGCTAATGAGAGAGATGCAACGCTGATGAAAGACCTTTGATACATAAAAATAAAGCATTTGACAAACGTGATTATGATCTGGAGGTTTGTGAATTGTCCTCAAACATTAGAGTGGAGTAACAAACATATGAAAAGTAGCACGCACAAAGTTCTCAATATAGAGTAAGAGAATTTGCCAGCAATAATAATTACTCAAAATCAAACCCTAGCTATATACATAGCAAAGTCTTCATCAGAATGTAGCAAGTCTTCAACTTTGAAAATCTACCATCGATCCCATGCAACGATGCCATTTTTCTTACAACAGTCTCCACTAGATACCAAGTGAACAATTGTACCCCACATCTCCCCCAGATAATGGATTTTCTGATTGATCATCTTCCATATGAGCTTCTACAACAACAATCTCGAAGTATGTTAATGATCCAACACAAATTTTCTCTATCTCATCATATTTATGCCACGGGGATCACAATTCAATTGGTTGTGCTAACGACGGATTCACTGTATGCATGTTTTATTTTTCATCTGAGAATGGAGAGAGAGAAAGGTTGGCGGGCAAGGATAGTTGTATGAGTGACGACGTTCAATATGAGTGCATCGATTGAAGGCCTGGATATGGTTTCCAACAACGATAATTCAGCCATGTAGTGGGAGTATATCATTGAATGTGTAGTTTAGGTCGAGGTTTGTATCCTAGTGCACAGTAACCAGGAGTCAGTTCAAAAGCATCAATAGAATTTAGGGTTGCAGCTCAAAATTAGGGTTCACGTCTAGCGTGGAGCATTTGGTGTATAGATTGGGTTTACGTAGAGAGTGAGGTGCAGATGGAATCGACTGGAGTGCAAAGGGAAGAGGTACAAACGAGGGCAAGGGTTTGTATGAGGGTCGAATGTATAAGTTAAGAGCAGAGGTCATGCGGTGGTGTGAGTGGGACCTGGAGAGAGGCGCACAAAAATGACAACTGCTAAAAAATGACACAATGCACACATACTAGAACAACACAAATAAACTGACCAGAGGATGCAGAAGGACATTTTATGTAGTGAGGGGAGAGGAAATGCCCAGGAAAATAGATGGATAGACCTACATGCAGAAGGGCGCCACGCGGATTGGCAGAGGGTAAGAATTTTTGGACGAATTAGACTCAGTTATGGAGAACTACCATAGCAAATTCAGGCCTAAGGACTAAGGATGCTATGATACCACTATTAGACTCACGATGAAGATAAGGCGTGAAGTGCAATTTTCATTAATATGACACACACACACACACACACACACACACACATATGATGTTGACGATTGGATTTGCATTCCAATGCGTCTCTTGGATTCTCGACGTTCGTTATAGTCCCTTGACGTTTCATATTTCCTCAACCAAGTAACCCTAAACGAATTATTTCCAACAGAGACTCACTACCTTCTCTCTACATGGCTCTGCTTATGGCATTCTTAATGTCCCTATTTTTGTTTCCTATGCTTCTAAAGACTTTGGTCAGGTGTTCTTTTTCATGCTCGAGGTGTTCTTCATCATGCTCGAGGTGTTCTTCATTAGAAATTTTGATAGCTCTAGTGGCCAAAGTGTTGAGAACGTTGATCTTCTAAGAAGGGTGGTGGCGAGATTCTACATGAAGATAGTTCTATGTGTGGGTCTTCTTCCTATAAACATCATGGTCGAGGAACCCATCCTTCTTCCTAATGATCAAAATGTCCAAATAGGGAATTCTACCATCTTCTTCTAGTTCCATAGTGAAGTTGATGTCTTTTGATAGGCCATTAAGGTGCTCGAAGAATCTGTTGAGTTCTTCTTTTCCGTGGGGTCATTAAAAAAGGGGAACCACTAAGAAAGAACAATAAAAGAAGCCCTTTAGAAAACTCAACTTAAGCAAAAGTCAATAAGCTATAGTAGAATCAAACAAAGCAAGCTTGCTAGAGTACAAACATTTAATAAACATTGTGATTGAAACAAATGAGCCAAGCTAAGGAGGAGACTTTACAAAGTCTGAGCAAGCAACCATTTGAGAGTTGTCTTGTGAAGGAGAATGGTTTTAGGAGAAAATTGGAAGCGAATTGAGTAAGCGCTACATGGATGCATTGGTCATAGGATAAACTCCAAGGTCATGCGTAAACCATGCTAGAGGCCGAAGAAATCTCTAAGAAACCTTAGAGCCAAAGGCATGAAGTGAAGTTAGTCCTATAAACATTGTAATCACATAGATTTCTTAACGGATTTGGTGTTCTATTCCATCTGAGGGTTTCTCCCAGTACTATAGTTATGAATGTGTATGCTTGACATTGTTTTTCTACCATTGATTGATTGGATAATTAAAACAATACAACTCACACAACAATATACATGCACAAGAGTTTGCATTTGTTATTTTTAAAGCTTCATTTTTGGTGCATAAGACTCTTTTTTGAGTGCCATTTGGATGATTATGCATTTGTTATTTTTAAAGCTTCCTTTTTGGTGCATAAGACTCTTTTTTGAGTGCCATTTGGATGATTATAACTTTTCCCTTGGATACATATCATGTTATAATGATAAGTCTTTATGGTGGTACCCCCTCCCATGTTATGAAGGTGAAGCCTTCGACAATACAAAACTGGCTTTAAACTCTACAGTGATTTTATGTGACATCAACATGGTTAAAGTCATTTTTTAAGCTTAGAAACAAGGCCAGGTGCCTTGGATTCAGCTAAAAGACATGGTCATGCTAACCAAGTTTGGCACACTTGTCTTTAAGTGGATAAGGGGTTCATCCCTAATCCCCTTTTCGTGAGATTAGGTCTATAATGCCTTTCAATCTCATGGAATGATCTGAATTGAAAATATGGTAATGTCTTTTAATAAGTACAAGCCAACATATTACTAAAAAGGTTTTCGCAAAAAATATGAATATATATTATTTTTCAAGGATTAAAGATAGAGTTGGATGAGTGTTGTATATGGTTTATCCAAAACAACTAGAAAAAATTAATTTTCGTTAGAATTCAATGAAACAAAAAAATTCATAAATGACATAGTTTTAAGTTGTTTTAGGGTTGTTTTTCAAGATTTTGAGTTGTTTGAAGACCTTCAAAACCCCTAGTATGCGCTTAAAACTTTCACCCATGAAACTATGCAAGGGCCCAAATTTCTGTTAAATTTTCTCCCTGAATTTTGCCCAAAAATGATCCACTTTGAACGATTTTTATCGTACGCCAATTGGATGTGGCGCATTTGACAACTTGGTGGAGTATTGGCCAAGGGCGAAGAAAAGGCTCACATTGAGTGCAGGAAGCCTCTTGTCGATTCTTCTGCGCCCTTAACCCCTTCAAGCAATCGCAAGTCTTTGAAGGAAGGCTAAGGCTAAGGCAGAAAGGTGGTTGTGTCATCCTTGAAAGGTTAGAGTACCACCACAGCTGGCCTTGTAGCTCTCCACAACTTCCCCATAATGATAAGTTCCTGACACATCCTTTTGCTATCTCAAAGATTGAGAACCCCATGGCAACGCCGACGGCATTACCCTTCCGTCGCTCGGGTGATAACCCAAGCGTTCAGCTTATCGGTGTTCAATCTCAGAATAAGAACATGCATAGCAACAAAAAGTTTGTACAATTCATAGAAAACAGACAACCATTCACCGGCGCCATCGCTACCAGTCCTCGTAAGCAGAAATCAAAGAACAAATCTTTAGTAGACGAGAAAAAACAATTCCAGTTGGAGGAAGCCATTGAGGTCTCGCCTCTTATGGACATTTTAAACATTTGGACTGATAGAAAAACCTATGCCCATCTCTTGCACCGCTGTGCCTACATGAAGGACATTAGAGAAGGCACCAGAATGCATGCCCATATCGCCAAAATGGGATTCCATACCAACCTACTTCTGGCAAACAATCTCATAACCATGTATGTTAAGTGCGGGAATCTGATGGATGCACGCTTAGTGTTTGACAAAATGCCTAAAAGAAACAAGGTTTCATGGTCTGCTATAATTTCAGGGTATGCAGAGAATGGGTTTGCGGACGAGGCTTTGGCACTCTTTTACAGAATGAGAGTTGCAGGGATGAAACCAAATCACTTTACTTTTGTTAGTATTCTTCAAGCCTGCACTTTACTCGGAGCTTTGGATTTGGGAATGCAGGTTCATGCTTGGGCAGTTAAAAAGGAACTTGCAGGTAATGTGTATTTGGGTGGTGCTCTCCTGCATCTATATGCCGACTGCGGAATTATAGAGGATGCTCGAAAAGTGTTTGACAGAATGTATGAACGAAATGTTGTTTCATGGACTGCCATCATAGCAGGGTATGCGGGGCAAGGGTGTGCTAACGAGTCCCTAGATCTTTTTAATCAAATGAGACTGGTGGGTGTGAAACCCAATTATTTTACGTTTCCTAGTGTTCTTAGAGCATGCACTTGTCTAGGAGGTATTAAACAGGGAGAAGAAGTTCATGCTTACGCCATTAAAATTGGAGTGGAGTCAGATGCTTTTGTTGGAAGCGCCCTTGTTGATATGTATGCCAAGTGTGGAGGTTTGGCTGATGCCTGCCGAGTATTCAATGAAATTCCTGAAAAAGATGGGGTTTTGTGGATTGCCATGATTTCAGGAAGTTTGCAGTGGGGATGTTGTAAGCAAGCGCTGATGCTCTTAAATCAGATGCAATTGGCAGGTTTGGAACCCAATGACTCCCTCATTAAGGATGTACGCAATTCATGTGGAAGCAAGCAGTTTAGCCAGATGGAATGCGAATGAATCTAGATGAGCATACTTATTTGTCACCTATGTCTGTACACAACAATTCCAGGGACCAGATGTGCTAGATCTCAAGGTTGATGTTTCAGGATCTTACCTGCAGGGACAGTCTCACCTTTTTAAGGAGAGGCATTTCTCAAGATCCACTAATCTACACATAAGCCACCTAGGAATTGCATAGTAAAGGATTTAAGGGAAACAGTAAAATATAAAATTTTAATCACCCATGGAGAGTGGAAGGCAGTTCAAATATTTGAACCACTTGCAAGTTGGGGATGATGTACAGTAAATATATTTGATCTATACTTTGAAGAGCATATTCAGCCAATGACTTGGTCCACATATGGTTGTAAATGTAGGAAGGGATTCCCTCAGTTCAACCCTTCATATCCATAATCGATAGCAGATTTCTTTCTAAATACTGTTATAATTACAAACTCTGTTTCACTTTTATGGTGTTTTACTATTGCCTGTGCTTGAAAATTCTGAATTTCAGATTTGCTCTACATTTAAGTGGAAAATTATTTGAATATCCTTATGCTGCTTCAATTCTATCTGGCAGACGTATAAGCCTTGGGTTGCTAATGCCTCGTTGGAAGTGGGTTTATATCTACAAGATAGGAAGGAAATCCAACTCTTGTGCCCTCACAGTACGAATGCAATTGTATTATTGTGCTAAATTGCGAGCACATATGGGTATGGGGAACCTTGTTGCATATGATCAGGACAGGAAGCGCATGGAAGCTTCCCTAATCTTTGAATAAATGCAACTAATAATTGTGATGCCAAGTTGATTTTAAATGCCATTAGATTCAATGTGCAGGGAAGCTAGTAATTCTGACAACATGAAAGGAAGCCATATCGACATTGTGAGTACTAAAAATGGCCTGGAAAGAAGCTTGTCCAAGTTAGATGCTATTTTCAGGACTGTTCTTGTTGACATGTATAGGAAACATTAAAGCACTCGTTTTGGCTGTCAACATGCCAAAATGTCTTGCTCGATTATCATAAACACCTTTTCTCTTTTCAATAGCGATGAGAGAGACTATAGTTTCCACCTTATAAGCTATGTGATTCATTGACTTGCAATATTACATATGAGATGCGTACATTTCACTGGAGCAAAAACCATAAGTCTTAGCTACGTAGGCCACTGTCAGGAGGAATATTGTACTGGATGGTAAGGCAGCTAAATCACTATGACAGTATGTTACAAGCTTGCTATAAAAATGGATAAGATTTGTCCGTGCTACAATTTTCTGTACTGAAGGGCAATGGAGCTAACACAAATGGCATCACAAAATTTCTGTCCTTTTTTATTGCTCTAGGATATTTATGTGCCCATTGACACAGATTAGCCCTTCATGATGGGAAAGGGTTGCATTGATTTTCACGTTATAGAAGAGCAAAAATTGAGCAAACTAGTCAGCTGCAAGTACCACTTTGAGAAAGCTGGTTGATTGAATGTGAGGAAGGGCACCAAATTCCAGTTTCTTCTGCCACAACATACACGTTCTGCCTTTTGTTGGGCCTGAGATTTATGCCAACGAGTATTTTAACCATCAAGATATTGTGGTGCTTCACTAGTTCAATGATTTCATGCACATAGTCTTCCCCTTATTTGTTGGTCAAGTGATCCAAAATTTTCCAGATTAAACCCAGAACTGGAGTGAATTGTCTCATAGTTCTTCAACCTGAGTTTCTTGAAAAAATTRTGTGTTTCTTGGATTTCACAYRATGTGCAAGATACTTGTGCATGATTTGGTACATCTAACATAYTGTGAAATATCACTTGACCAACAAATAAGGGGAAGACTATGTGCATGAAATCATTGAACTAGTGAAGCACCACAATATCTTGATGGTTAAAATACTYGTTGACATAAATCTCAGGCYCAACAAAAGGCAGAACGTGTATGTTGTGGCAGAAATTGTTATTYRGTGCAAAAATACCTTCCTACAGCAAGCTACAACAGAGGACTGAGCAAAGTCAACCAAACTGTGGAAAAGGTCTCTGCTATAGACCRCCRAATTCTGTGCAAAATACAGTAAATATAACACCAAACTTCCGCTTGCAGAGTTATGGTCATTATCAAACGCTGCATGAAATTGTTCTGGATCGTTTTCCGTCCGGACTAGAGGCTTGTTGGAGAACTCAAAAACTCYGGAGAACTGAACTCTGAGGCAATTCTTKCCTAGCACAACACATGGCTGGATCTTTTCTACTGTGCAAGTAAAAGAAACTGCTACAGTCCACAGAATTCTCCTTCACAATTTCCATCGTACATTTACAATATTCATTTGGAATAATTTAAGGTCACAACTTAGCCAAAAAACAAATAATTTCATCATCAAATAAATGAAAATCCCAATACCCAACAACAAACAACCCTTTGGTTGTGATATTATTCTAATAAGACTTGGCATCTACCTTTCTACTGAAACTCTCCATTCATGGCTGCCTCTGCTACCATCAGTCTGCTAGGTTATCCGTGGAATACCTGGCACTACAACAGTTGAGGAATACACACAGAATTTGTACGCACCCTGCTATTATCCTCAGTGATCAAAGAATCAATACCATTTTAGATAATGGCATTTAGACATAATTATAACAGACTTGCATGACATAACATGAGACTGCACATTGTATTTTTAATTGCTCATCCGTCTAATGCTTGACTTGAGCAAATTTGCAGATGGAATGCTCAGCCAACAATACTAATGCAACCAAATACCAACCAGACTTGCAGTTTCATGCCATAAACAGGACATAGATCAATGAAGAATAGGCACATATTCATCAAAATACACATAGATTTACCCTGAAGAACCCATGGTGGGAAAACTCCAGCAAACAAGATTTATGCTTTATTATTATTGGAAGAACAGGGAAATACAATGTTGAGGCTCCCTTGGAGAGATAACTGTTTACAAATCTTCAACTCTGGAATATTCTGTGATTCACTGCAGTTCTGCCCCTTTTGTTTTGAGGTCTGGAACTCTCCTTCCTCCTCAGACCAAATCCCCTTCTCTTTGATGTCTTGCCCCTTTTAGCCTTACAGCTCCCTTCTGTCTTGGCTTCTGCTTCTCCACTACTCCTGGGCAAGGATGTTACAAACCAGCTGTAACCACAACTTGACTTATTCCAGATTTTTCTTGGGAGCATTTCCATTTTAACTCCCACAAGAATAGCTGACGTGGAAGGAAATAGCATTGGAAAGGAGCTGGAGTGATAGGATGGAGTAGGTAACTTCCATCCTTGGATCTGGATTATGGATCAGACCTCCCCAATTTGGGGGTTTTTGCCATTTTGGTCCCACAAAAACTCAGATAATGAAAGAACTTGACCCCTTGGCTCTAGCTACAGGCTCTGGGATTTTGGCACTGTGCTGTGGTTCTTGCTCTTGGCTCTGCCTCTGCCTTCAACATAGATTATTTGTGGCTGGAGCTGCACATCCTTCTAATAGAGGGCAGCCCATAGAAGTCTTTGCTTTGAGATTTGATGATCATAATGTTGTTACTTTTGCTTGCTGCCTAAGTGCTACAGCAAGGGAAATAGCAATCCTGGGAGTATAACTCAGCAGCTGACAACATGAACTTGGTCATTGTTGGTTGTTATGATCCATCTCCAGAAATCCTTCTTGCTGCCCAAACCATGTCTGGCACTTTCTATAACAGTACTGTGTTTGGTTCTCTTGGTTGACCAGGGCTACATAATGTGCACTCACTGAAAGTTTTGTTTGCCACTATAACATCTTATCTTCTTACGAACAGCTCTAGTTCATAATGATTTTTGAAGATCTGTTAGAAAAGCCATTCCTGCCAGTTTCCTTCATAGCTAGGCAAGAACGTTTCCAAGCAGAAATCCTTGCAGCTACGGGTCAATAGTAAAGGTGTTGTTGCCTTTGAGGATGAATCTCCTCTACCAGATTCCTCTTGTTTCCACTGCTGCCTCTTGGTACATTGTGTTAAATTATGAGCTTGATTTCTTATGCGGATTATTTCTTTAAATTCTTCAACACTTTGATTCCAGCTTAATACATTTCAACAATACAGAATCATAACTGAATAGCAATAACCATGTAGATACGTAAGCATGCACATCAACAACACATATACCCTCGGGAAACCCTGTACAGGGAGAAAAACCCCAGCAAACGATATTCCTTTATTGCTTTAATAATGTATGATCACTTACAATATCCACCATGAATACTCTGCTCTTAAAGAGCTTGCCAAGTTGACTTTGATCTGACTGTGTAACTAAGAGACCTTCTTGATATCTAAACTCCTGTTACGGACCAGCGCTGAAGATGTATCCGTGTTACCTTCAATGACTGAGATACGCTGCCTCTTATGGACTGATATATCAGCTCTGATATAGACTGTTATTGCTGCCTCTATTATGCTGATACATGCCTCTGTTTAGCACTGATATTGCTGCCTCTATTGTGCTGATATGTGCCTCTGTTTAGCACTGATATTGCTGCCTCTATTGTGCACTGAAACATGCCTCTATTCCTTCACCCTTACCCTGCATCACAACTGTGCAGAAGAGAGGGGCCGACCTATGCTTATAAAGGAGTGAAGAGGAGAAGAGGAGAGGGTTCGAATTAGAGGTATGAAAACATGTTTGACATAACTCAGCTTCACACTTTAGTTTAAAAATAGAACTAGACTTAAGACTTCAGTTACAACTCACCCTTGACTTGGCATGCATACGTACTACCTTAGAATGCACATGTCATGCATGCAACATGCAACATGCGACAACTTGACAACTTTGACTTTGACCTTGACCTAGACATGCAACTTTGACTTCTACAACTCGACTCTTTACATGGCAATTCGAATTTCTCTTCATGGTGGATAATGTTACATGTGCCAACGCACTAGATCAATACATTTATATCATTTGCAATATTAGGAATATCGTTTGTTTCTAGCTCATAGGAATTTTATATTCAACCTAGCTTTTGCTAGATGCCTTGACTTTTTCTCATGGCTCACAAGGCTTGACTAGGCTCACAGAGCTTGTACGTTCCCCCTGACTTTTTCACTAGTCCGTCTATGCTCACAGAGGTTGTACGTTCCCCCCGACTTTTGCACTAGACTGTCTATGCTCACAAAAGTTGTGTGTTCCCCCAGACTTTTGCATTAGACTTACATAGCATCTCGTTCGTCCTGACTTTTGGTTTGACTCACAGAGGTTGTATGTTCCCCCTGGCTTTTGTTGATACCTCACAAGACTGGTTGATTCTCCAAATCTCCCTGGCTAGCCTCAGGGTGGCTCATATGGACTCTCATTGGAGAATGACTGTCGATGCTACCAAATTTAACACATTGGTGAACTCATTGATTCTTTACCCTTGACTTTGGCTACCCGCTTCTTTCTTGTGGTGTTCTTTTGTTGTTTTGGGTGAAGTGCAGGATGTAACTTCCAACATTTTGCATCACGGTGCCTAGTTATATTACAATGGTTGCAATAATTCATGGACCGCTTCTTGAAAAAAATCTCCTTCCCTTTCTAATCTTGGCTTGCTCTTCGACTATGTTAGAAGAATGGACTTCTTGAATTTACTCTCATTTGGATTTCTTAAACTCATCCTTGTAGTGAAGCCACTTCCAATTCTTGTTTTCCAAAAATTCCTCCTCTAATGAAAGGGAAATTGATACAAATCTCAATATTGGTGAATTGGATGACCTTTTCTTCTACCGTGCCAACACATAACATGCGGTTTCTTCTCTGCATAGCTTCTAGGGCTGCTTTTCTTTGAACTTGTACAAGGTTGTTGGGGTCCTTGTTTACCACTTGAAGTCTGTCCCCTCTTTAAAGTTGTTTCATTGGCCAAATGGAGCATTAGATGTCCCTTCATTCAGATTGTTGTTCAGTCTTTGGTGATGTGGGGAATTCTTTTCGGGCCTTCAGAAAACAATCTTGGTGGTGTGTACTCTTTCGACCATGTTTTGTGGTAGTAATGGCTTAAACTCCTTCCTATTGGGGTGGGTAGTTCCCTAAACTGCACTGGAGCATTATCCTATGGTCAATGTTACAACAAAATCTAGCACCCCCAAATGATGTAAAGTCCTAAGCATTAAGGGGCTAGTTTGTATAACTATGAAAGGCTACTCATTGTCACCTTGGTAGCTCTTCCTCACACTTTGGTTGGATTTTCTCCAACTCAAGAGGGGCTTCCCTAAAGATAGAATTACTAAGGCTATGGAGTGGAGGCTCAAGGTGATTTTGTGAAGAGTTGACCGAAGCAAAAAAAAATGGTTGTAGTAGAATGGAAAATGAATGGTGTGAGAAAGAAATATGAAGGTGAAAACCCTAAGATCGAGTGTCAATCCATATATGGGATAAATGGAGTCAAAGTGGTATGATTACAAGAAGGTGAGTGCGTGAGAATGAAAGGCAATTTGGGCTGCTAAGCATGCCACAAATCAGCCGTAGCTTGCTGATTCTTATAGTAGAAAACTACCTTGAAAGGCTATAGATGCCATACTTAAGCATTTGTCATGAATGTTAGGTTATGTTAATCTAACAAAAATTAGGTTTATTATATGGTAGGCTAACATAATCACAATATAAATAAGAGGGTTGAAACCTCACATTACTCTATCCAAAATAAAACATGGTTCATTGTAAAGGTAATTACAATTTACAACATGCTACAAGGGTTTCCTAATTTAAATCAAAGTGCACAATGAAGCCTCATATCAAATGAAAATATACCTCAAATTCTCCATTAAGCTTGCTAAAATGATGTACAATGTAGCCCAAGGGAAGAGCTCCTCAATCTCCAAATTCTTCACCCTCACAATCAAGAGAGAGTTCCTCAATCCCCAAATTCTCCACCTTCATAATCAAGAGAGAGCTCCTCTTTATATAGAGTGAGTCTCTTCTCTCATACAAAAAAAATATTATTATTTTCTAACTAACTCCATGACAAGCCCAACAAATATTTTAATAATGGAATAGTTAGATCTTTTCTAAATCCATGATTTACCATGTTACAATATGTAGAAATTAGCCTCTCAAAGGAAATTTGATCTCATCCAAAAATAGTAGTAATATGCACCAAATAATGCTCATAAAAGAGACACACCATAAAAAATATGCATCAAACCAAATCAAATGTCAAGTGTCCACATGGAATGTGCCCTCCAAGAATGTGCATGAATGCAACTACTCCACATGTGTAATTCCAAGGTAACCAATTCCATGTATGAATGTGCAAGATACCAAGTGGATGGAGCGTTCCACAAGAAAAGATGTTGTCAAAACCCCAAAATAGCAAGTGGACCATCTCCATAAAGCAAATCCAAGGAAATAAGGGTGAATTAGGGTTTTGATCATGCCAAAACTCCATGAAATAATAATATATATATCCCCAAGAATAGCAAGAAATGTCTCCACAAGTGCGCCCTCCAAGAATATCCAAAAATAGCAAGAAGAAACCTTCCACATGTGCACCCTCCAAGAATAATCTCCAAAAATAGAAAGGAGACCAAGTACAAGAGCATGCTATGACACACATGTGACTCTCCTCACGTGTCACATGCCTCCCAATAACAACCTCCATAACCACCTCAAATAAAATAATATATACATGCCAAGTCAAAAAGGTGAGGGCGCTTTTTAATGAAGGTCAAAGATGCCAAGTGTAGTTCAAATATCCATGCAATAAAGATGAGAGAGCACCTAGGAGAATTGTGCCCTAGAAAAATGTGCCATGTAATTACCCCACCCAACAAATCATAAAAATTAAAATATTCTTCACGTGAAGTGCACCCTAGGAGAATGTGCCAAGGTGGTTAGAAGTCATCCATAAAATAATTCTCCATATGCCATGTCATAAAAATGTTCAACCAACCCAAGAGAATGCACCCTAGAGAAGTTTGCCAACCTCTGTAAGAAACAAATAATATATTGCAATCCTTGAAAACTATGCCTGATAAGGGGCTACACCACTAGAAAGCTCCAAATAGCCACTCCAAGTGTGAAAAGGAAGAATATAAAGTAGGGTTCCCAAGATATTAGCCTTAATTTGGATAAATTAGATTAATTTAACTTTTGAATAGTTAAATCAACCTCAACGTGTGTGCACAAAGGTTAATGCTCAAATATAACCATAGTCCTCCCAATTAGTCACCGGCAAATTGAATCACCATGAACATGTGTGCAAATGAGGGGTACACTTTAATAAAGTGTTGTACCATGTAAATAAAAGATGTTCTCCCTAGCAAAACTCCTCCCTGACAACAACAAAACACAAGGTCCAACCTAAAGTGCACCACCACCAAGGGATTATTACTTCAAAATCACCACCAAGGTTAGATCACCATCAAATCATAAGGTAATACCCCCTCTCTAACTCAAACTTAGGAAATAACGTATCAATGAGGGTACTGACATCATGAAACACAATCCCCCCTAGGTGGTGTCTAGCAAATGTGACATTATAAAGTTAAATCACCTAGGAAAATTCTACAAAGGCAACATGAATCATCCCACCATAGCAGCATTGCAAGAGAAAGGGACATAATAAAAAGGCTAACCCATCCAACCATCAAGTGTGTTTCCCATAACACATCCAACATATAAAGACCATGCAGAACACCCCTCCTAGTGTCACCAAATAATATCACAACATCATACAAAGGTCACTAGAAAACTACAACGATCATGAAACATATATCTACTAACCATCATCACCTAACCCCTTGGGGGTCTAGAACCATCATCCACATCCAAGATAAGCACATATGTCAAACCAGCTTAATGAGATAATATACTCCACATCCATCAAAAGTGCAACCAAGGGGTGTTCATCAAGGCAAGCACAGGTAAAAAGACCACCAAGCAGCAAGCACAATCACCATCCAACCACGGAGAAGTGAGACTGCAACCAAAGATCTTCATCAAGTGATCAAAATGCAATGAAGAGAAGGGGATCCATGAATCCAAGTCAGTGCAATGCACCAAGAACACAAGCAGCAAAATCTCCATCAATGTGATGGAAATCACAATATGGAACCTCATACAATATAAGTTGTAATAGTCAACACTCATCTAGGTACCCTAGACATGTGCACTGAGGTCTGGGTTCTACCTCTATAGGTTTTTGCATTCCCTAGACTTGTGCACTGAGGACTGGGTTCTACCTCTATAGGTTTTTGCATTCCCTAGCCATCCTTGTCAAACCCACGACCATTGTAGCCCATTTTCTTCAACAATTTAAACCCAACACCCTTTGCATATATTTCAAAACCTCCAAAAGATTCAAATAGAGTTTCAGATAGAACATCAAATTTGGGTGAAGTACTGACCTGACTTTCTTCGGTCTCAGTTTGTGCACCCTGCACAACAACTACGTTGTCTTTGGAAAATTCTTCTGCTTTCTTCACCCTGTCAATCTTTGCACATTCTTCTTGGAGCTTGGCCGTTTTTGTATGTAGCACTTCATTTTCCATTTGTAATTGTTGTACCATCTTTATCAGCCCTTCATTCTGCTCTTCAATTTGCTGGTTTATGGCTTGCACTGCTTCAAGTCTTCTTCTTTTCAAAGCCTTACCCATCACTGATTTAATACAGCTTCCACAAGTCAGAGATACACTGCTCTGATACCAATGTTTCGAAAATTTTCAGATTAAACCCAATAACTGGAGTGAATTCACTCATAGTTCTTCAACCTAAGTTTCTTGAAAAATTTATGTGCGTTTTGTGGAATTCACGGACTGTCCAAGATACTTGTGCATGATTTGATACAACTAACATGCTGTGCAATATTACCCCCAGAGTGTATTGATATTTGGAACAAAAATACGTTGCTACAACAAGCTACAACAGAGGGCTCAGCAAAGTCAACCAAAATGTGGAAAAGGTTTCTGCTATAGACCACCAAATTCTGTGCAGAAAGATAGTAAATATAACACCAAAACTTCGG
>ML824406.1:47651-67580 GCA_009831015.1 Picea engelmannii | reverse complement strand
TACTTGTTCAGCTGTCGAAAGTCAATACACGGCCTCAAGGTTCCATCCTTCTTTTTGAAAAAAAGTACTGGTGCTCCCTAAGGTGAGACACTTGGACGTATGTACCCTTTCTTCAACAATTCTTCCAATTGCATTTGTAATTCTTTTAACTCTAGTCTGCTCATTCTGTAAGGTGTTTTTGACACTTGGGAAACTCCTGGCATTAAATCAATTGAGCAATCTATCTCCCTTCTTGGTGGAAATCAATGTATTTCTTGGAATACATCCTCAAATTCTTGTAGTACCAAGAAATGTTCAAGGCTTGGCCCCTTTTTATTATTTGGCTCTTCCCCATGAGATGCATATAGTTGAGATCCTTTCCTAATACATATTTTTAGTTGTAAGGCTGAAATCTCCCTTATAGCGATGGGTCTTGGAATCCCTTTCATAGTGCTCCGTTTTCCATTTCCATCAAGACATGTAAATGTCTTGTTATGGCAATCTAGGACAACATGATGCTTGTCCAACCAATCCATCCCAATCAGAACATCATAAGACCTCAATGGTATGATATTTAGATGAGTACCAGTATTCATGCCATTAAGACTTATGGAACAACTTCTAACAAAATCATGGATTCTTCTTTTGGTTCCAGTGGCTAACTGAACCAAACTTGATTTTCCAAGTTTACTTTTCTCCAAATGTAATCTTTCCAGTATCTTAGGATCAATGTAACAATGAATTTCTCATGAATCAATCAAAATAGGAAATGGTTGATTTCTGATCTTACCTTCCACCTCGATCATATTGGACTGGTACTATGCTTGTCAATCATTTAAAGCTGCATAGAATATTCCCATATCTCCAACTATTGTAGCCTCTTGGATGTTGTGCACAGTATTCACTCTATCTTTTTTGTGTGGGAAATCCTTGTACAAGTGATCTTCCTTGCATCCCCAACATTGGATTGGTGGTCTTCCCCTTTTTCCCAAGGAATCTTCTTTCTTGCAATCCCCCTTAGCATACTAATTTTGATGATTTCTATTAGGCTCATTCCTATTGAAGGGAGGTTTGAATCCTTTCCTCGTCTGATCAGACTTCGCATTCTTCTTGTCCTTCCAAGATTTCTGTAGGGATTCTCTTCCTTGGCCTTGCTCATATAGGTATTTAGCCTTCCTGATGGCCTCATTCAAGGTCTTGGGTTCCTCATACTTGATCTTTTAATTATAAAAGGATGGAAATCCACTTAGAAATATTTGTATTTTCACTTTCTCATCACCAATGAACTTGAAATACTTTAACAATCCCAAGAATTTCTTCTCATATTCCGCCATAGTCATGCTTCCCAACCTCAATTCAAATAACTCCTACATTTTCTTGTCGCAGAAATGATCTGAGAGGTAATCCTTCAGGAAGTACTTCTTGAACTACTTCCAAGTAATCATACTTTCATTGACATGCTCCACTTGCTTCAGATGGCACCACCATATTGCAGCTTTTCCGTGTAAGTGGTATGTGGCAATCCTGGATTCTAGGTTTGATGAATAGTTATGTAACTTAAAATATCTCTGATCCCAAGAAACCATGCTTCAAAATCATCTTATCTTTCTCTTTCACCCGCAAAGGAAGGTGGCTTGAGCTTCCTCATCTCTCCTTGAAAACTATCTACCTCCTGTTTCCTTCTTTGGTGTCTAACATGAGAAACCTTTGGACTACTTACGATATCATCTGATGCATACAAATTTATTTCTGAGTAAGGAGGTGAGTGGTCTCCATGAGTTATGCTAGAACTTCTGGAATAGCCAACTCTCCCATAGTCATCCCTTATTTCATGGTACTTGTCTTCTTCATGTTGTCTTGAGTTTGATCCCTTCTTCATTTGCCTCAACAACTGATTTAAGCTCTGCAACACTCACACATTTATCTAAGTTTTCTCTCTCATCAGTCTCTCATTGTCTACTTTGTAGATTTGCACTTCCATATTCAAGCTTCTCACCATTTCTATTAATGTTTCTCGCTCTTCTTTTCCCTTGTTTCCATTGGACTCTGACTCGGCATTACTAACTCTGGTATTCTGGCCTTCGGCTTCCTTTTCATGATTGGAGTCTCCCTCACCTTCTTCCATTTCCTCAATACGCATCCTGAGATAATGTGATTAAGCCCCTTAATTTTGCAAAATGTGCAAACGACCATTTTGTTAGAATTACGCATATGATAACAAAATTGCCAAACCATGCTACAAGTCTTTTTTTGTTTGTTTATGGAGATCATATCCCCATTCTCTAAAAATAACAGTGTCCTGTTATCCTTGGATGAAACAGAGTTTCACCCTGCACAGGTGCTTCCTTCAAACCACCTCCCAGGTGACCATGACTAGAAACCAAGGCTAAATCCTTCCTTAGAACTTTTATGTCTCGGGGACAACCAATTCTTCCCTTATCCCTCCTTTCCTCATCTCTCAATCTACATATGACTAAGGCCATGACCCTACGCTTAGATGAAACAACACTTTCCAAGAGCTTCGGGACTTCGGGACTTTCAACTAGGACCATATCAATGATACTCATCCTCTTTCACGATCAGCGATCGAGATTCACTTCAGGAATCCACGCTTCAGAAGTCTCAACTTTCCTCACTTTCCTCCTCCCGGAATGATTTTACCCAAAGTTCATGACTTACCGATGTGTGTCCTCCCACATATCAACAACTGTGAATTGCTTCGGCTCTTCAGGATTTGGAAGTTTCAAACTTCCCTCCTGTACTTTCTCCTGGAGTTCTTTCACTCGAAGTCGAAGATCCTTCAATGCGTGTCTTATGGCATCGATGGTCGATATATACTCCGGCCTTTGGGCCTTCAGGAGTTTTCAACCCAATGCAACCTATCACATCTTTCCCTTATGGAGTTCCCAATCTTCTAGACTACACGATCTATCACCACATGGTGAAATGCTGGAAGAAGACACATGGAACTATTAGGAGGGTGACACATGTCACGTTCTAATCAACTTTTCAATATTCCAAAAGCTCAAATATTACTGACACATGGCACACATCCAATGTTTCCACGTCATTCTAGGTGACGTCTGCAAGCCACATCACTTCGGGGATTCCAGGGTCCACATCACCTCTAGGTGACATCATCGTTCCCCATCACTTCGTCTCTTCGGGCTTCGAAAGTTTTCAAACTAGCACACATCCAATTCTCCCAAACTCTGAATTCCTAAACTGACCAATCTGTTGCCATGTGTCCTCCTGGAATGGAAAACCAATATTCATTTTGGGTCTTCATACAAAGTCCACAGATCTACTCCACGTGTCCTCCTCAATCTGATAGCTATGTTTTACTTCAGGGCTCCAAACTTCGGAGATCTCAAACTTCAACCATTTTCCTTGAAAATGTTTTTATACGGAGCTCGTGATCTACCACCATGTGTCTCTTGTAGATCAACAGATATGATTCCTTCAGGACTCCGGACTTCAAAAATCTCAAATTTCAACTTATCTGGCCCCTATGGATTTTATCCAAAGTCATGGATATGGTGATGCGTGGCTCTCGATAGATCAATGGATGAAATCCTCTCGGATGATCGAATGGTCAAGGTTTTCTTCAACTCTCTGGCTCTCCAGGATTAGAGAGTCTCAAATCCCAACTGACAACCTCTCGAACGGATTCCTCCGGAGTTACTAATCTACTAAAATGTAACCTCTTGGTGATCAACAGTTAGGATCTACTTCAGATGATATGACAAGTGACGTTTACTTCGGGTCTCCGGCTCTTCGGGCTTCGAGAGTTTCAACTCTCAACTTCTCCTTGCTTGCTCTTTCCTGAAGTGCTTTCACCCGGAGCACACAATCGGTTGACGCGTGTCCTCCTATGGATCGACGGTTGCCAGCTACTTCAGCTATTCAAAGTTTTGATGTTTGAGCCCTAATCTGTCACATCACTGCATGCCTTTCAAATTTGCAGGGGCATGCATCGACGGTTTGGAGTAACCCGCTTTTCGCCCTGCAATTCTCTTGATGCTAACACATAATCCCTCGATGAAACCGTGGTTTGGATTGCGGGATTTCCTTGGGAAATTATCTCTCGTGCAACTCAGTTTCCCACAATGCCTATTGGTCATTGATCTCTCTCTCTAATGGGATCCGATGGTTGCGACCTTAGCCCTTGATTCATTTTCATTAGACGATCCTTGTTCACCTGTCCTCCGATCCAATGATCCTATATATCTCCTAATATTACAGTGGCTATCGCTCCCAAATTCAAAAGGGATGGTCATGATCCTTTGAACCCTTACAGAGGATCTATGACGTTCTGTCTCATGCGTAGATTTTGCAACACCATTCCTCTTGATATTTTTAATTTCACGGTCAGAGTTCAATCTCAACCACGAGTCTCTAACCAACAGACCTGACCCATACTAGCCTGGTGTTTCAACCAGAATCTCTGATACCAAACTATAACATACTCAACCACCCACGGGTCGGGTACACTACCTTCAATCCCGCCTTGGAACTTCTTTTTCATACTGATACCTTATTTATTTATTAAATATGCATAAGATAAGAGAATTAACGACATTCATAGTAATATACTACAAGCATGCATGTTCTAAAGATTCAATTAGCTATAATTAAAAACACAACAGAAACAAATTCATACACAAATAATAATAATAATAAAAGAGAGAACTTATATTTATATAAGGCGACACCAATTGGATGCAGACCAAGGAAGTTCCACCCAACCATAGACACCACTGCTCCAAATATCAACAACAATGTCACCCTCGAGCCAACACTATGAATCCACAAGGACGGTTCCAGAGTGTTACTTGGGTTCCCAAACCAGTCAGTTCTCAAGATCTCAAGCTCTCACAAGTTTTCCAGCATGCACAACAATCCAAGTACCTAGCTCTCTTCTACCTAGCCTATGCCACCCGAGAGAATGGACCTCCACCCTTCTCTACCACACAGTCCCTCAGGCAGTCCTTCTCTTTCTTGCCAGGGCTTCCAACACAACTGGTCCAGAATATCAATGCTAGAACTCTCAAGATTCGCAGTTGTGAGAAAAACAGGGTACATGCCAATGCATTCTAGACATGCAAGCCCCCAGGTCACGGTTGGATCACACCAGCGATCACCACAACCAACTATCTCGTGGATAATTCTTCAGCAACTCCGTTCCCTTTCACAAGCCAAGACGTGGATGAGGATGGATCGATGGATGGGTCAGAGGGTGAATGGGAGTGCGTGCATGGGAGTGTGTGAGGGAAAAAATGGGTGAATGTATAGGGAATCAGTGAACAAGACATCAGTCGAACCCCCCCATCAGACCAGAGGTGGTTTTAAGTAACCTCATGGGGAAAACAAGAACCTCTTGGCCTTCCTCAAGAATCTCACATAACCGATCCCCTCCCTTAGACAAAAGGGTAATTAAAAAAAATAGGAATAAACACTTAGTCCCTCAATCCCCCTCTCTTGTGGTATCATAGACCCCTATAACTCTAGTCCTTGTCCTTCTAGCAACCAATGATGTATTTATTATTAACAATGATAAAACATTACATGTCTTGGGCACACTAGCCTTTTAATAATTGTTTGGGCACTCTGGCCTCTCAACATTGTAACAATACATTATTTAAAAATGGATGTTCAAAATCTAGGGTGTTACAGTGATGCCTTTCATCTCCCGATTGATATTTTCCCAATCCTTTTCTCACTTGACCCACTTCTTATGAATCTCCCACTAAGGTTCATGGGCCATTTTTACCTAGTATTTGGCCTCTTTCCTAATACGATCTATGCTGCTATCCCTTAGAAGCCGCAAACCGTGCTCTTCAGTGACTCATCCCTTTTGTAATACGTTGATGTAATCAATCGTTTCTATTGTTTGATGATCTTTTTCATACCACCTCTCCACGTCCTTGTAGGTCTCTTGCACCATAAGGGTATCTTCTTGGAAATTGGCTATGCCTGTGGTGAAAAGGTGTCGTTCACTAGTGAATTATGTATAAGCGTCCTGGAACTCACTCCTCAGGAACACCATGGCCTGTGTTGAGTCTTGATATTATTTCTCTAAATGGAACAAATTCTCCAACTCCTTTAGCGTGGCGACCAATGCCTTTTCATCCTCCTTTCTCTATCCAATGTGGCATCCATGATAGCCATCCTTATTCCGATAAGATCGAATGTCTTGGCATGGTCAGTGCTGAGAAACTTGTCCTCAGTAGTGATGAGAATAGATCTATCTAGCACGAGACCTCTCTTCTTAGTGGTCATATTCATGATGGATTTTTTCTTTCTATCATAGGGGAGCACTTGTATGTCGGTGACCTCATCAAGAGGTTCAGGGATTTTTTGT
Organism: Picea engelmannii; assembly: GCA_009831015.1. Classification (NCBI taxonomy): domain Eukaryota; kingdom Viridiplantae; phylum Streptophyta; class Pinopsida; order Pinales; family Pinaceae; genus Picea; species Picea engelmannii. The sequence continues at coordinate 61,237 of ML824406.1, read as the reverse complement.
TCTCCCCAGGTTAGAGTATTTCTTAGGCTCTTGACTATGTATCTATTCTAGGATTGGTTCCTAAACTTCTTTCATATGTCCCTATGGCTCAACCTCCATTTGTTGTTCATTGATCGGTGAGGTATCAACCAAAATGGAAGAAACAGGGGTACGTTCGGTAATTACTTGGTAATCGACTATCGAAGTGTCTATTTCTTGTGATGGAACTTCCTCTTTCTAACCACCTAATCCTAGCTCATCCTTCAAGTTGTCTTTTGCAGTCCCTGACAGGTCGAGCAACTCAATGTCTAAGGAACTTTCGACCTCATAGTCTCTCTGCGGGAGGTCCTGAAACAAAGCATCGAGGCTTGGGGTGGATGTTTTCTCAGGTTCCTTCTCCTCTGTTATTGGTACTAGGGTTATCGGTGAAACCTATGAACTTTCCTCATCATCATATATGGTTATTAGGTCAAACAAGGGATTTGGTGCACCTGTCCCACCCAACATACTTAATTCCTCGGTATAGGTTGGAATTATCCATGGTGATCTGATCTATAGTGATGGAACTTCAGGGTTTTCTAGCCCGATGATTTCTTCAGGTTGCATTGGTTCTAAGCCACTTGGCTCTCCTCTACTTGTGATTGGGTTGTCCGAGGGGATCCTCATCATCTCTAAGAGATCAAGATCATTCTATAACTGTTCAATGATTCTATGGGCTCTCTCTAGTAACATAAATCCTCTCCTTTTTTCCTCTGTGGTCTCTGTTGCTTGAACTTCTTCCCTCACTCTGAGAGACTCTTGAGACGATTTCTCTATTGTCTCCACCTGATCATCCATGCTCATAGCCTTGAACCTGGTCATGTCCAGGTTGGCCATCCTCTGTACTACCTTCCCATTCTAGAGCGCATTCTGTGAAAATTTCATCCTCAAATTGGTCATGTGTGTATGGCCAACGGGATGATACTTGTGAAGCATGTTGGGGGACCAGGCCTTTAGGGTCGTGCTTGTGAAATCAGCCTGTTAGTAACCTCAATTAAAGATAACTTAGCCCTTATTTTTTGTCTTGAGCAATGTCCTTTACCAAATAAAACCCCACATGGAAGCCGTAGGGTATGAAATCTCTCTTATTGTCCTTGACTAGCGTGGTGTTATAGCCCCGCAGGATAGTTTGATATCATATTTCTCACACAATGAGCCGATATTGGACATGAGAAGGGAGTATATACAGTGCTTCGCTGGCCCTGGACACCCTGATATAGGTTGTGTATTCATCTAAATACTAGTGGCCTACCTTCTCTACCATTTTCTTGGTTGCTGCGGATACTCTTGAGCATTCCTTTTTAAATACAATAAAATAAATTCGGGCGATGAATTCATTGCAAATAAGGGCGTAGGATTTTTTGTACCTGTTCTTCCATAGTATGATAAAGTAAACATGACCAGGGAGCTCTGAAAAATGTCAGCTTAAGTTCATGCTGATGAAGACATTTCTCACACAGATAACATCGAGAAGGTACGAGGCCATGTGGAAAGTGGGTGATTTCCCTTCTTTCGACACCTGAGCCATTTGTACACAGATGCTCAATTTCTTGGAAATTATTTCTCCCCAGTTGAAGCTTCTACCGAAGTTCTCCATAGTGTATGTTGGGGGCATCCATGCTTCTGAAAAATTGGAGTAGTCCTTCTCTCCATATAGTTGACAAATGAGAGCCATTAAGTAGATATATGGCTCCCTCAAGTTAACTATCCCATACCAGTTGTTTCTCTGGTTTGTAATCTTCTTGTCCTCCTTCCACAATGAGGCCATCAACTGACTGGTGTCATGGAATTCATAGAACTTCACCATGATGTCTGTGTTTAGTTGTTCCTCTGGGTCCCTGAGTTTGTAGTACTTCTAGAATTTTGTCGGGTACAAAACTATGACAAACCCGCCATTCTCATCATTGATAAGGAATTTGTGCATGTCTGTATGATCGATTAACCACTTGAAAAAGTCAATGTATGGGAAAACCAAAGTTTTATAGGATACCATGCGTAAGTATGACCGTCAATTATTTTGGAACACCTGGTCATCAAGTGCCCTTACAAATGGGTCGTTGTGTGGGATACACTATGGTTACTCCTTCCAACTGATTCTATTGAATAGGTCTATCCACTGTGGGAGAATTACTTTGGACCTAGTGTTTGCTTTTGTATTGCCGAATAATGAAGGTTGAATAAATTTTTTCTTCGTTGAGGTTTTAATGATCAGCTCCACCCTGGGAGTGTATTCCAACTACCTTGCAGTACTAGGAGAAGAAACTTCACATGTTTCCACTTCCTTTTTGTTAGGTGCTCTCGTCGAGCACCTGGTTGTTGGATTTATTGGAGGCATTTTCCCTACAGCTAGAACATAGTTATGGAATGTGCAGGAAATTAGATGCATGTATCAAAAATCAAGACCGTCGAATTGATAAACTTTAACACATATCCATGTTTCTTATTTAACCTCGTTTTGATAATCTGAGAATCAACACAGTCTCGAGATGCGTTTTTTTCTTCTTCGGATGCTCTAGAATTTGAACTTGTGCATAGAATGAAAGTGTTGAAAGCTGTTCTAGTAATTTAAATAGGGATTAGATTACCTTGTCACATCAACCATAATTCAAAATATGAGTGTGGTTCTACAAAATCTGCTACTAGATCCTCATTTCTTTTAAAATTAAATTCGATCGTAAGTCGACAGCGTAGGTGCGAGATATAACGTGTTCTATTGGTGATTTCAAATTCCTATCGTTCAATCGAAGCAATGAGTAGAAATGTACGTGTTGTGAAGCATTAATTGGCCTATTAAATGACATAATTCAATGGTATCTCGTGCCCAAAACATCCCATCATTTTGCTAATCTGGATGGTGGGTCGGGGTTGGGCTTTCTCTTTAAACACTTGTCATTGAAAAATCCTTGCAAAAATATCTGATTCACAATGATCATGCCATACAGGGCTGACGTGGAAAGGCTGACTCAGAGGTGTGACTAGGACATAGGGAACCTTAAGATGATTCAGGATGAAAATAGGCCATACAACACCCTTAAGCGACAAAGACACGTGGCACTTGAGACCAGCGTCTTCGTTTACCCGTGTTATTCGGAATTGAGACTTTTCTTAAGCTAAACATTCTAAAACTCGATCATGTCTTGCTGATGCTAAATATTTTCAAGGATCGACGATCGACGATAAGCTTACCTAAGTGATCCTAGATTGACCCTCTCAAAAATTTCCTGATGTCAAAAGTGTATCGGGGGTCAGTGATCTGTGATATGTTTAACGTTGAAAAAATCAATGTCTTAACCCTTTTAGATTTCCATGACCCTGAGAAGGTGCATCGGTCATCAACTATCGGGGCTTTTTCATGGATTTTGTGAATTTATATATCTCCCATACCTTATCGACGTCGATGGGGATTGACTATCTCCTGAATCTTCATGGAAAATAACTCACAAAAACCAACTCGGCCTTATACCAATGCAGATGGTGCATCGACGATCGACGATTACTGTAACTGTGTAGCCACTTTATCTATTTTAAATTTTCTGACGCTAAACAAAAGCGCATTAGTCACAATGTTAGTTGTAGATTCTTAGTTAGAATGCCAATTTATTTTAGAAACAATGCTTCATTTAACAAGTTCAAAAAAATCTGACTTGATCGATAAGAGTCATGAAAAAAAAAACCACCCCCCCCATAGTGAACTCAATTTAGACAGTAACATAAAAAAGTGGTACCCCAAAAGTGATAAAATCTCATAAGGATTTTAGGGTGGGTTGAGTGCTTAACAAATAGTGATTTACTAGGTGAAATAATAATTTTTGTTCCTTCTTTAGGCTTAGCTGATGCAGAAGCTGGTTAAGAACCAAACTGGTTTTTCTTTTATCAGAATCTCTCCTATCATTGCATTTACAATTCCCCCAGTTCATGAATGTGGGCACACATATGGAGTTTCAACCTTTATTCCACCTTCATTCCTCTTGACCATGACCCACACCCCCTTTTGAAAAGAGTTGAGTAAATCATTCACTAGCACTGGGCCTTTTAGGTATCACCATTCTCTTGTTGTGGTGTTTCATTGCTTCCAACGAGCGTCCATAGACCCAACATAGTCACCCTGATGTCACAAACCTTTCTCCACTTGCAGCGAGCATCCATAGCCCCGATAGATTTATCTACATACCCTCTCCTATTTTGCACTCATTTGATATAATTGATTTATTTTTTTGGCAGAGATTCCTTGAGTGAGTGGGAGAGTGTTGGANCAGTTGTTACTGTGCTTAAACAATTATGCTTCTTTTAAACTCTTTGCAGAAACACTGAGGGGAAATCATAATAGTGCAGGGAAGTAAGCAATAGCATATTCAGAATCGGTCACACACATGTGATACACAGAGATAGATATTTCTTGAGGAAACCCATAAAGGATAAAAACCTCTTTTTCTTTATATGATAAGTAATAGTTACATTATCATACATATGAGAAACAACTCATAATGAGGCTACAACCTCTGTTTTGTAAGCTGTTACTTGTTGAGAGCACCAACTCTCTGTTTTCTCTAGCACCCACTAGAAGGAAGCACCAACTCCCTGGTTTCTCTAGCACCAACTAGAAGGAACCACCAACTCTCTGGTTTCTCTAGCACCAACTAGAAGGAACCACCAACTCCCTGGTTTCTCTAGGACCAACTAGAAGGAAGCACCAACTCCCTGACTGTTTCCAGCACCAACTGGATGGAAGCACCAACTTCCAATCATACAGGCACCAACCTGTATAACCGAGAACAAGAGTTCTCCCTTGCACCACCCTGCCACCCTAGTTTCTGTGGATGCAACCAGATGGAAGCTACAACTCCCTGTGTTCAAGCACCCACTTGAACCTCTGAGGAAAACAGTCCTCCCTAGCACCTCCCTTCCACCCTGAAATAAAAATCTTTTCTACTGAAACTTATTACAGTGATATAATGTTCAACAATGGCTTACCAGACTCATCACCGTTCTGCTGCATTTTGTTGCTCTGTCTACCTCACTACCTTCCTACACACATGACTTGCGCTGTCTGTTCTTCTACTTTTTATGCTCTGTGCACCATGTCCATTCACTGCACAGATCCTCTTCTGTTCAATTCAGCTGCTGCACTCTCCTCCTTCTTCACACATGAATCACCTTCAACAACAACAACCACAACAAACTCCAACAACAATTTCTCTTCTTTGTACCATGTATATATAGCTTTTGTGCATCTTGTGCATGCAATATTAGCCATTCCTCTGCATGCTCATACCGTACCAATCTCCTCCACCTCTCGAGTGCTCTGCCTGATCATCATCGTGACTCTTCAGCTTCTCTGGTGGTTCACCCCATGTGTCTATGATCACTAGGTGTTATGCTGAGATTTCTTTTTCTCTCTTTCAGTTGAGACTCCTCGTCTTCTCTGTTACAGTCGAGCTCACCCTCTATGTTTCAGCGACAGGCGTCAATGCTCATCCATCTGTCAATCCCTTATAAGAATAGTATTCCTTCATTGGACGAAGCTTGGAGACTCTTCATCTCCTCTGGTGATTACAAAGAGGTCTCTTCGAATTCTCTGGCAGACGCCATCAATGGTTTTTGGCAGTTTCACTGTGTCGTGCATCAGTAGCCCTCCGATCTTGTTCAGGTTTATCTGCGTCATTGGATGAAATTAATTAATCTTGCCTTTAAATTGGGTTTCGGCATTTTGGCATTCCTGTGCCCAAGTGTCTTGACATTTCATGTCGGGATCTCTGAAGCGGAGCTTGGTTGCTCTAGCTCTTTCCTCCACCTCTCGCTAATGTGACCAAGGGCTGTGACCATAGCCTTATGCATAAGGTGCTTTCACGATTTCACATTTCGTGAGTCTAGAGATGAGACATCTTGACTCTCTAAGTCGCGATCCCCGATACCCCGAAATGGCGTGGGATCAACGGTCCTGATCAACACTTGATCTGACGGCTCAAACAATTTCGCGATTTCGCATATCGCTATTTCGACATTCCTAATGTTCAATGTTCTTGTCACTTCCAAATCCTGATCCCCCATACTCCGAGAAGAAGTCAGATCAACGTTCCAGATCACTTCTTGATCTGATGGTTCAGATTCATTCGAGCTTTCACACATATCATGATTTTGACACTCTTGGTGTTCAGTGTTTTTGTCACTTACAAATCTCGATCCACGAAACTCTGTGAAGAAGTCAGATCAACGGTCCAGATCACTTCTTGATATGACGGTTGCAATTACGTTGTGATTTCACATATCGCGATATTGGGATTCTTGATGTTAATATTCTTTAACATCTCTAACTCTCGATCCTCAAATTCCCGAAATGGACTTGGATTCAACGGTCCAGATTCAATCTTGATTCAACGGTTGCGATTGAATCGCAAATTCGCATATCGCGATTTCGGCATTCTTGTTGCATTGTTTTCTTGTCTCTCTATGTCGTCACTCACAAAACTCCAATATGGAGTTAGATCAATGGTCCATATCTGAGCTTGATTCTATGACTGTGATTAAGTCACGATTTTTCATATCGCGAAATTGGGATTCCTATTGCATTGTTTCTTTGACATATCCAACACGCGATCCTCGAAACTCTGACATGGACTGGAATCAATGTTCCAGATTCAACCTTGATTCAATGGCTGCAATTAAATCATGATTTTTCATATCGCGAAATTGAGATTCTTGTTGCATTGTTTCTTTGACATCTCCAACACGCGATCCTCGAAACTCCGACAGGGAGTCGGATCAATGGTCCACATAACCCCCTGAGATGGACGATCCTCCTGCTTTCAGGATTTTGTGAGCCCTCTAATCCTTTCACTTTAAAGAATGTGCAGGTTCTCCTCGATCCAATGGTGGTCGGACCCTGCGCTCATATCTAACAACTGAGATCTATCCTCCTCTTCAGCACGCTCTTCTTGTCTATATTCAGATCTGATAGCCCTCATTCTGTCGGGAATTTTGGATGGGATCCAATGATAAAAAACGCTTCATAAACTTTACGGGACTTCATCATGCCTGATCAACGTTGCGTTGCCTTCGATCATTCGATCTTCCTGGACTTATCTTCTATTTGCCTGTTGATCATCGCTGTTGTACTCAAGCCATCATTATTGTTGTACTTGCCATCAATGACAAGCTTACGCTGCCTGTAAAACATACCAAACATCCTCTGCACTATCTCTTCTAATCTTATCGAGGTTTCTATGCAGCTTCTTCCCAAAATACTTATGGTTCCCGTCTATTACATTCTTCATGTATTCATGCCATCTTCATTGCTGTACTTTCCATCAATGAAAACCTGTTAAACATTTCCAACAAAGAGGAAGATGTTTGTTATCTGCAAGATACGATGGTTAAGATGAAATTATTCCTAGCCCTGTCTAGAGGTACATGTGGTCCTTTTCAACTTGCCATATTTCCCTTTAGGTTTTACCAGACCACTAGGTTGACACTTCATCACTTTCCAAGTTCATTTATTTGCAAAGGTCGGATACAAAACTCTTTTAATAAAAATGTAATTTGCCCAACGTTTCTTGTGTTGCACGTAAGTGTGAGTCAGGAACATATTTTTCTACACCATATCGATTAAGGTCAACCAGTGCCTTGTGGAACACAAATTTATTACACAAAAATACCACACAAAATAAAAACATAAATAAAGGACTATGCAATCAGTCTACCTAGCACTTACACATTTATCCTAATCATAGAATAACATAAAAACACACACACACACACACTTTTTTTTTTTTTTAACATAAATATTTTTTTAGGGCTTGGCCATTCACCGGTAGGGCGTCAAGTTCCCCCCTCAGATTTTGCAACTGATACATTCCTTCCCCAAGTTTCTCAGCTACCTAGAAAGGTCCAAGCCATAGATTCTGAAACTTTGAATGTTTTCCCTTTGGTTCATTTTCTCTATCCCATTTCAAGACTAAGTCTCCTACTTCAAAATTCTTCTCTCTGGCCTTATGCTTGTGAAACCATCTTTTAACTATTTGTTGATGAGAGACTAACTTTGATTTTGATTTCTCCCTTTCTTATTCCAAAATGAGGAGGGTATCAATTCTCTATCGATGAGGGATTTCCTCTAGATCCCCAAGCAAGTTGAAGAAATGGAAGATATAGCTTGTTCAGGAGAATGGCTTATTGTACGTATACCAGAAAGTATGGGGAGTTCCCTATAGCTTACTTGGGTGTTACTCTATCAGCCCATAAGGTATTATGAAGTGAACTATGCCAATTCCTTTGATTGTCTGCAATTGTTTTCTTCATGATCCTCACTAGGTTCTTATTGGTTTATTATTCCACTCCATTCCCCTGTGGATAGTAGTTTTCAGAGTATTTGATTATGATTTCATTGTATAGAGAAAAATATGTTAATAGGGTGGAATAAAATTAAGCGGCATTGTAGAAAACAAGAACAGAAGGCATACCAAACCTTATGATCAACTGTTGTTCTATGAATTGGATTAACACCTTTTCATTCACGTGAGTTAGAGGCATGGCCTCTGCCCATTTCATAAAATAGTCCATAGTAGTCAGTATGTATCTATGTTGTTTTGAAGAAATTGAGGTAATATTCCCTAGGACATCTAACCCCCATTGATCAAATGTTTCGGATATGGCCACTGGTTGGAGTGGGACAATTGTTCTCGTTTCCCTCCCTATGCTTATTTGACAAGTTTTAGAGTTTCTAGGGTATGTCTGAGCATCTCTAAATAGAGTAGGCCAATAACAATCTACTCTTAATATATTGTAAGAGGTGGTATTCCCTACAAAGTGTGCACCTGCACGACCATCATGGAGCTCCTTTATCACCTTGCTTGCATATTCACGTTCGAGACATTTAAAAATTACCCCATCATAATTTACGTGAAAAAGTATTGAATTTATGAGGCGATATTGTGTTGATTTCAGACTGAGAGCTCTCCTTTCCTTAGGGTTTAGTTTTTCTGGGAAAGTCCCATGATGCAAGAGATAAATTAATTTTACATAACAAGACTCCTGCCCTGGGGGAACATATAAAGATTCACTACACCATAACAACAATTCATTCTCCCACCCAGAGTCTTCATTTACTTGGTCTTGGGATTCAATGACCACTTTACACAATCCCTATCCCTTAACCATTTTGGCAGGTTTTATGTCTAGATAAAAAATTTGGACAACTGCCATCTAATTTCCTCTTCTTTCCCCCATCTCTTTTTGAGTGAATAGGGATCAGACAGTGGGATGAGGAAAAATGAATTTGGTGTGATTTTGAGGATGTAAGACCTGAAATGTTTTACTGCTTTGTACACCACATAAGCCTATTTGTCTATAATAGGGTAATTCAGTTTGGCCCCTTGGAGATTAGTGCTCATAAATGATATCAGTGCCTCATTTTTGTCATCATCCTTCTGAGTCAATACTACAACTAAATATTGGTCGGAGGCAAAAGTATAGAGAAACAAATGTTTTCTAAAGTCGGGACTTCTCAACATCAGAGCTTGACATATTGCAATCTTGATATTGTTAAAAGCATTTTTTCGCTCGTCATCCCACTTAAAATCAACATCCTTGCGAACCATTTTTGTAACGGTTTGATAGTTTCAATGAAATCGAGGGTTAACTTCCTTAGAAAATTGATTTTCCTAAATAAGGATTGCATAACCTTTCTGTTGTGGGGTAAGGGAAGATGAGTTATTTTCTTAATTCGTTCTGGGTATACGTGAATTCCTTCTTGAGATATAATATGACCTAGTAATTTCCCTTCCTCGACACTAAAGATAGTTTTCTTAGGGTTTAAAGATATACCATATTTTCTACACCTTTCAAAAATCTGGGTTAGATGTTGGATGTGATCTTCTCTATTCTTTGAATACACATTCACGTTGTCCAAATAGACTACTACACACTTATTGATCAATCCCAGAAAAGATACGTCCATGGCCCTTTGGAAGGTTTCCCCTACATTAATTAACCCAAAGGGCATGCATTTATAAGAAAAGGTTTCCCACTTGGTTTGGAAGGTAGTTTTCAATCAATCTTCCTCTAAAACTAGAACCTGGTTGTAACCTGAAAAACCGTCTAAAAGGGAGAAACTTTCAGAACTAGACACGGTCTGCAAGATTTGTTCCATTTGTGGAACTGGGTAGTTATCCTTTTCTGATGCTCTGTTGAGGTTTTTGAAATCCACACACAAGCGGATTTCCCCAATCTTTTTCGTGACAAGAACCAAATTTTCTACCCAGGAAGAGTGTCTAACCTGAAAGATAATTTTATCATCTAGTAATTTCTTTAACTCTTGATACATGAGGGGTTCCAGAGATGGGTGGTACTTATGGAGCTTCTATTGGAAGGGTTTTACTCTGAATTTTAACAGGATTGCGTGTTGGATAATGCGAGTGTCATAAGTTTTGAGATCTCGGTAGGACCATGCAAAAACATCTTGATATTCTTAGAGAAGTTTGAGATAGGATTTCCTTTCTTCTTTAGACACTATCTTGCCTAAATTTATATTCTTAGGGTTTTTCAGGGTTCCTAGATTTATAGTCTCGTACATGGGACATGAGCTCCCTGTCTTTGTGTTTGTTGACCCTTTAAATATTTCACTTAAGTTTAAGAGGCTCTCCAAATTGGATACCCCTTTCGATATTGTGTGAAACTTTGGTTTGTTACTAGAGTGATCTGTTTCACGTCTTTGTTCATGGGAATCAATTTCTACTAGTTTCTCTTGGACTACTTCATCATCAATAACTAGGTCTTTAAAATTTTCCTAATTGGTTAGGAAGTCTATAATTTGTTCATCTACTTCAAAGGCCTTCCAATTATAAATGTTGTTGGGCACTGATGGTTTTTAGAATAGTTCCACAGTGAACCTAGAGGCTTCATAGTCTTCTAAAGGAGATAGCCTTGAGGCAATAGTGGTTAGGGAATCAACAAGAGTATTCTTTTTCCTGGGAATCACTGTAACATTGAAGGCCTCAAATTATTCTATTAGCTTGTGCACTTCCTGTTGATAATTCCTCAGGCAGTGAAGGTTTCAATGTATAGTATGCTTTACTTGCTTGACGATAATTTCAGAGTCCCTAAATTTTTTTAGTTCTTTAACATTTAAATCTATGGCTTTCGTTAGTCCTTGCACTAAAGCTTCATACTCGAAAATATTATTAGTGCATTCAAATTCTAGTCTACAGAAAAGGAAATTTTGTTTCCCCTTTGGGTCAATGAGGATACATCATGCTCTTGACCCTTCTTGCGATTTAGACCCATCAAAGTACAGGGTCCAAACTTGTGAGTGAAAATCATCAGCTTTTCCATGCCTACTAACTTACTCCTCTCCACCTACTTTGTCTGTGGTTTCCAACAAAGGTTCTTGACATAAGAGGATTTCTTTCGCCTCTACCAGTAAATTTACTTTAAAATTCATTTCAAAGTTTTGAGTAAGAAGTACATTAGATGAGTGAGGAGAGACATTTCCAAAATTAGAATCGCAGGAGTAGTTTCCTAGCATGGGGAAATCTATCGATGAGGGTTCATTGAAGGCTTCTAAATCGATGACAATATGTTTGAGATACCTTTCCCTATCGATCCTAATCATGTTTTCATGTCCCTTTAATGGAAACCATAGGTGAGCCCAGTCCGTGATAAAGTATCCATTCAAATTCTCGAATCAATATCGACTAAGTAGCAGTCCATAAGCTTATGGTATATCCACTACAAAGATGTCAATTACTTGAACACATTTCCGGTGTGTATCCATTTTGATCATGACATCCTTGAGCTCCCCAATAACTTTAACCTAATTCTTGTCTAGTTCTATAACATGCTTATCGCTTTTGAGCGAGACTACATTTAATTTCTTGCAAATAGACAATGGCATAACATTAGAGGATTCCCCTGAGTCAACTAAACAATTATGGAGGTTTTTGTTGAAGACTTTGAACATTGAAAGGAACAGTGGGACACAAGGATTTCCTTTTTTATCTACAGAGACAACGTTCACATTTGTTTTATTTTTTAGGTCCATGGGTGATCCAGGGGATCAAATTTTGCCAAAAATTCAAAGTGCTCAGAATTGCCTCAAATTGAACAGGTGTGTAGGCCTCATTGTCACGAACCCAACACAACTCGAACGGGTTCAAATGGACATCGGATGAGTGATATATCACGTTCTGTTCAAATGGTCAAACAGGCAAAAAAAATTGTTGACTGTACAGTTCGTACAGTTGTTGACGTGGCAGGGTCGTACGCTGATGTGGTAGGTGTTGAGTTGGAAGGAAATTCGAAGTTGTGAGGTCAAATCATATCTTGACACGTGGCACATTTTTGACAAGTGGGAAGGTGCCACGTGGCACCGTATTTGATTGGTTGTTTAAAATTTGATGGAGTCCGTGGGGATTGAACCTCAGACCTCCCGCCAAGGTAGGAGAGCCTTCAAAAGGCATGGGCTACCAATAGCCCACGCATTAGTTCTTATTATATATATGGGTTTAAATATATTTAAGTTTGAACTGGTGTATATTCCAGCGCATGGTCGGGCTGGGGCTTAGCCCCAGCCCGCGGTTGTGTTGTCAATACATATGACTGATGGTTAAAACATTGTGCGGGAGTTTAAAATTTCCAATGGTTTAATCCATGCGTTGACACTTGTCATTTGCTCATTCGATTTTGGACTTAACCCTTTTGTGTGCGGGGGGGGGCGGTCACATGACCCATATGTCCAATGCCTTTGCGGTTAGGGGGCTAGGTTCCCTAACCGTTCTACAATTGCGCGCATGTTGCGATTATGTGCTCAGTGCTAGGTTTAAGCACGGAAAAAAAATGCAGAGGCCAGGTTGGACAAACAAAGGTGCAATTTGGCGATCTAGAGACAACAAGTTTGAAGGGGAACTTCGAGGAAGCCTATCTTCTTCATTTTTTTTGCCAAATCAGGTGTTGAAAAAGCCTAGCTAGGGGTTTTTGGATGTTCTGAAGCCATTGGATCCATCTATTTGGAATTTTGAGCATTGTAAAGCACATATTTTAGCACTTTGAGAAAATAATATAAAGATCCACTGGAAGCTGGACCAAGAGATGTAGCCCAAGAGAGGGGTGAACTCCTTTATCATTTGTTGTGTTATGTGTTTACTATTCACTGTATTTGCTGGATATTATTTGCATCTTGAATGTGTATTTTTCTCTGAAATTTGTTCTTGAAAATTGATCCTTTTGCATAAGCACACTTAAATAAAATTTTGCAAATATTTTCAAGAATACAAGCCTTTATCATTTTCAGATCAAGTTGGTATCAGAGCATAGGTTTCTGAAGGCTTGATTATTTGCAAGTGTTTGTTTTATTATGCTCACAAGGTTGAAACTCACAAGAGGAGAAGGTCAACTTGTAGAGACAAGTTGTCATACTTCAAGAAGAAAGGTTATATTATCACCTCAGGCTTCAAGGAGGCATTCACCAAGTATGGCTCATGAAGAGAGTCATGAAAATATTCCTACAGAAGATGAATATCTCAGAAAGGCTTTCATGGATATGAGGGAAATGATGAAAGTCTTGATGGAAGAAAGGAATG